>PVIJ01011923.1:0-52357 GCA_004024925.1 Scalopus aquaticus
GGAGTGGGTGGGTGGTGGTGGGGGTGTGTGTGCGCGCGCACGCACGTCCTGGAAAAGCACAAAAACAATGTTCAAAGAACTCCACTTGATGGAAGCCATTGTCTTTGAATGAAATACCTTGGGAAGTTCATTTTGAACACACTGGAAAATACTGCTCAAAACTGATTCCCCTAGTTTGGAAAATCATCAAACTTGCAATCAGTTAAACAATTTTCTTTGGCGATAAATAAAAAATAACACTATTTTTGAGATACAAACATAGATACAAATATTTATGGGTGAAATGATACCTGGGTTTTGTTGAAAACAATGCGGGAGGAATAGGGAAGGGGCAGTGGAAGCGGGGGCGGGGCACTGGCTGGAGTCAATGGCTGATGGTGGGGGCGATTATATTAATCCCTCTTCTTTCATGTTTTAATTTTCACATCATAATAAATACTTTAAAAAAGCACAGAGGCAAAATAATTAAACAAAATTCCTCATTAGGTTTTCTTTAGGAGATACCTAGGTATCTCTCATTGCAACGTTCAGAGAAATATTAAGAAAAATCCCTAAATATCGACTTCTCGTGGCTTCTAATTAAACAACCTCCTGAGCGTCTCATTTTTACTTAGAGAAGTCCTCATATCATTTTTACAGACGACGTTACAGCACGGGCAGGAGACCAGGAGGGACTCACGTGGCGGCAATGACCACCTCTTCGGTGGTGACTGGCTGGGTGTGGGATCTGTCCTGCAGGCGTCGAAGCCTTTGTTCCACCGCCGCATTTCTTGAGCGTCGCTTGGGAACACTTTTCTCATCAAATGATTTTTCCATTTCCTAAAATAAGATGCATTGTAGAATTCTTATGATTTGAGGAAAGGAAATAGGGGCAGCAAAATGTCTCTCCTCTGTTCCCCCGCAAGGCCACCCCTGAGAGGCGTGTATTACTATCGGAAGCACACACTCGCGCTATGTCAGCGGCTGGTCACACCAGCTACGGGCACAGAAAGAAGGCCACGAAGGACAGAGAGAGGTGGTGAAAGAGGGTGCAGGAAGGACGCAGGAACAGCGGGGCCTTGCCCCCAGGACTTCTCCTCAGGCCCCTCAGCACACCTTACCCTGAACAGCAGCCTCTTGGCAGCAACACTTAGCTTGGCTCGTTCATCTACCTTTTCTTCATCTGTGAAAAGTCATAAAATCAAAACTGAACATTATGAGAAAATGTAGGTTAAATCTCTGAAAAGTATCCCAAGGCGGACCTGGAAAGCCTTTGAATGTTTGAAGGCTATACTAAATATTACAATATTGGCGATATTTTATTACACTAAATAAAAAATGGACTAAAAATTACAAAATAGATATATTAAGAATCACAAAATAGAAGTACTAAAATTACAGAATTGGCAATATTTTTCCCTTTGGAGGGAGCCTCTTCTTTTCACCTTTTCATTGAAAAGGTGTTGATTTCCATTGCAATTAACCAAACAAAACTGTCTGGACACTAATTTTCTACTATAATATTTGAAAAATTGAGATTTAAGAATAGAACTTATGAAAGAGAATTCTCTTCTTTACTATTGTTAAATAGCAGCAGTAACAAGAAAAACTTGCTTCTTTGGTTCAAATCAGTTTTTCATATTGTTCACTCAAAACCTGAACTTTCAAAGCTAAGCAAACACATATCTGAGTATCTCACCTAGATTTTATTATATTCACAAAAAGAAAAGCTGCAGAAAAGTAAGAAATTGTCATGTGCCATAATCTCATTCTCTCAAAAAGCAAACATCATTATTTAAATCTGAGCTGGGTGAGATAATAAAGAGGAAAAAGGAAAATTACTTGCCTTCAGCCATTGGCATTTCTGATTTTGAAGTAGACCTGGAAAACACATTACCAGATAATAACAACAAAAATTAGCTGGTGGGAGTAGATTCCAACGGAATACAATATTTTGAGTAAAAATAAAAAGCATTATACTCTCTTCAAAGAACATCATCCTCATAGGGATCCTAGTTATGACTGCACAGTTGTTAGCGACACTGTGGATTAAGTGTGCACACAACCCAACCTAGCGCACATGTCTTGGAGAAAAACCAAGGTCAAGCATAGCTTTTTAAACAATAGTGATAATTTTTTAGATGAGTCTTATTATTTCTATGCCTCAATATCTAATAATATAAAGCTCAAATACAACAAACAGACACTTATAAAATGAATATAAAATCCCTTAGTTATTTTCACTGTAAAATCCGGTGCAAACTCAATTTAGATTCTGATTCAATAGGGGCATAAAACATTAAAAACTTTAAATAAAGACAAATAATGTTTTCTTCTTCTTACCATCTTAGCACAATTTCAAACTGCATTTAGGATACTGCTGTAATGATCAAGGGTCTTTAAAAATACATTTATACCAGCCAAGTAATTATACCTTACAGATTAGAATGAGGAATTGTGGAATCACCACATCCCATTTAAATAGCATCAAAACCATCACTGTAGCAAAAATCCTGTATGATTTCTTTTCGGTTCCTAGACCACGGAACTACGCATACACATGCCTACCTATCTGATGCCTTTCGTTCTGCTGAGGTTATAGGTTGAGTTCTAAATCTCTCAGAAGTTTTTCTACTTTCACCAGGAGAAAAATAGCGTCTTGGTTTCCGGGGCCCTCTCTCCTGTTCCACTCTGGTAGTCAAGCCAACTCCTTCGGTTAACCTCTCAACCCGTGATTGGCTTTTAGAATCATAGGTATACACAGGAGGGAAGACAGGGACACAGAGAAAAAGAACAAAGCAAAGTTTATGCATCTCAGTGAGTCAAGGCACAGACACTGCCACTGCCAAATCCCACTGCATGCCTCTACCATGCACGTAAAAGACGTGGAACATTCCAGAGCCCCGATCCTCTACTCCCCATTAGTAGGCAGAAGCAGAATGGTAGTTTTTGAGCCATTTCCTGGATGGTCTGCCCTGCACACTTGTGAGCTAAGCTTAAATATGATTCAATGCAGGACATCACACAAGTTGAGAAGTGAATAATTCTGCCAAGGACGTGCAAGTGACACATCTGAAAGACGTTTGAAACATCACCTACAGTTTAGGTTTCTTGCTAGAAGTAGCAGACTCCAGAAATGCATTTCGGAGCTGGGCAACAGAGACCCTTGTGTCCAGCATGCCAAGCTCTGTATGGAGCTCCTTAGCTTGGGAACTCTGCGGCTCCTGAGTTGAAGGTGGGTCTTTACAGTCCAGGGCCTGGAGCTGAGGGGGCCCCGTGTAGTCAGACAGGGATCGGACGAGAACCTTGTGCTTCTTCATAGTTGTTTCCCTTTTGTGGCCTGTCACCCTGGCATCCTGGGGCACAGGCTCGCTCTCAACATACAAAACCATTTCGCTCCTTCCCGCACTTTCAGATGGCTGGTGCTGAGCTTGTGAAAGACTCTCTGCTTCCTTCTGCTGTTTTAAGGTGATTGTGCTAACAGTAGTCTTACCGAAGTCCTCATTTCCAGAGGGGTCTTGGTGGCTTCTTGATAATCCACGAGTCTCCAAAGACGACACTGTTTTCCTGCTTTTCTCAAGAGCTTCAGTGATGGGCACATCTTCATCTCTGTTGGATTCACTACTATGGAGAACTGGGGTATCCCTTCTCTCACCTTCTAGAACCTTCAGGGTGGGAGGCTTTATGACATTCTGGGTGGATGATCCCACCCAGCTGTACTCAGATACATTTTCTGGGGTTTCTGAGGTCACCAGCTTGGTAGTATGTACAGGATCTGCTGGTTGACTGTAGCCCCGAATCTGCTGTCGTGCAGAGCCGGCTGCCTTGCTCACCACCCTATCGAAAGCGGAGTTCTCTGACTGCAGGGACAGGTAATGGACTGGCACTGGCTGCTGTTTCCTCTGAGTTAAGGACTCTGGGGCAAGTTCAGGACTGCTGCGAGCACTCTCCTCTTTCACCAATTTTTCTCTAACTTTAATTCTTTAAGAAAGAAAAAGGATTTAAGTTGCAATGTAGAGTAACTGCTAAACCGAAAGAAAGCATGCTCGGATCATAGAAAATACTATTGGATGGAAACCAACTCATAGAGAGATCAACTTTTAAAAAAGAATTTTGGGGCTTAATGTCAGAAGCTCACCACTTGCTAAGTGAATGATTTTGAGGTGAGTTTTCAGATGTGCATATGTATGCCAATGGGGTTCAAAACTAATTCTACGCTTTACAAAGCTGAGAGGAACTGATGCAATGCTGGAAGAGAATGGATGCCTTCTGGCTAAATGAGTACCCAGAAGCTACAGGAAAACTCATTAATATTCACCATCAACAGGCAGGAGAACACGTGGAGGCTGATGCTGAGTCACCAGGTCTACATGTATGGACGGTGGAGGTAATTACACACGTATACCTACTGACCAAATGTAATTTGTTTCCTGGAAATGTAAGTGCATTTATGACTATGATTATCATTACTATTGCTACTACAGAGCTCAAGAAATAACAATCACTTCTTTGCAAGCACCCAACTAAACATTCACAAGCGTTTTCATGCAATGCAGACTACACTCATTCATTCATAAAACATGAGGCTAATTTGGACATAATTACTACTCATAATTGTAGCACCAAGACGATGTTAGAGAAGAGATATTTGTTGAAAGAATTAATGAACAGAACATTTTCTCCCCTTTGGAAGTGCTATTATGCCCATAGTTAAAAAACTAATCCAAAAAGATACTGTTTTGATTGTTTCTTGAACTACTTAAATATCTGAGAGCAAGACTAAAATGCATTTCAAAAGCTACAGATTTTTTTTCCCACTACTGCAGAAGCAGAGTAGCTCTAGAGCACTGGCTGCGGGACCTGGAGACTCAGTTCAAAGTCTAGCTTGGTCATTTCTAGCTGTGTGGTCTCAGCTAGAGAGCTCACCTGCCTCCCTTGCTCTATCCTTTAAGTGGAAAGAATGGTGACAAAATGTAATGTAATATTTGCAAAACACATAGCTTAGGACTTAGCAAAGAGTAACATTGCTAATGTTAAATTCCTATTTTTACTTTTTTGAACCATGTAGATAGAAAAGAAGAAAACACTGAAGAATGTATTACTGATTGGGGTGAATTTCTAAAAAGTAAAGAATGCTTTTGGAGTAGGAAAAGTTATTTCTTGGGAAATGTTAAACCTTCATTTATTTAAGATTAATTAGCAGAAATAATTTTATACACACACACATATATACAAACATATATAAATATATTTTGAAGAGTATTTCCTTAAATGTAAATATAGCCTGAAAAAAATAGTCTGCTAAAATTTACATAAACTCCTACATGTTTATCAACATAAGCTATACGATATCTATGTATATTTCATTAAAGAAAATCAAAGATGTATAAAGGACAGTTTCCATGAACAATTCAAGGAGGAAAAAAAGCATCTTGAATTATTTTCTCTACAGACTAGTCAGTGTTGGAAGCTTTCATATTTATATGCTTTGTTAATCAAAAGAAGACTGAAAAGTGGTTCAAGTTCTCCTGTGGAATGTGTCTTTCTATCCAGAGACAATGTTGTCCTCAGTTGAGAACAAAGTGACTGTTAGAAACTCAATATATGAATGCTTTGTCCTGCCAATGACTTACTCATTCTTAGTCCTCCCGCCTCTCCCTGCCCCCAACCTTAAAAATGAAATGACAGGGGTTTTTGTCTACTTTTAAAACCACATGCCTACATCTAACTTGAAAATTAACTACTGGTTTAGAAATGAAGAGAAATGAAAACAAAGTGGCTAGAAGAGCTGGGCTGAGGGGTGTGTGGAGTGCTGACAAGATGGGTAAGTCAGACTCCAGAGCAACCAAAAGTGCCCTCATCCTTAGGTCCTCCTGGCCCCCCACTGGCAACATGTGAGTTGGTGAGAAGGGAGAAAAGCAGGAGGTGAATAAGGATTATCAAGAAGGGGGGGGGGGGCGCCGGAAAGGGTGGAAGATGAGATATTATTAGCAGGGATTAGGCAATTGTATAAGAAAAGAAATGATTAGAAACTTACTTCTAACAGATTATTTTGAACACATGGTCTTCAAACGCATTGCCATTAGAAAGAGGGTGAGAGGAAAGTTAGCGGCGGATGATAGGTGGAACAGCAAAATGGGTCAGCAGGGGAAGGACAAGCACTTGCTAAACATAAGCCAAGAGTTTCAACTTGGGTTATACCTGGAAGGCCAGTTGATAAGTGAAGGTGTGTCTCCTTCGGAATCTTTCTGGAGAAACCACTCATGTTTGGGTTTCCCGGGACTATCATGTACAAAAAAGAAAGCTTCAGATACTTTCTATTAAAATGTCAACATACTTAACTATATTTCAAGACTTAACTATAATTTAAGATGTAAAGGTGATTTTTGTTAAGTAAAGAATAATCCTGGCTTTTCAAAATACGTAAGTACATTTTGCCATGGAGTTCACTCATAGAATTTCTAGGACATTGGCTCACTACTAAAATCCAGAAATAAATGAATATATCTAAGAAAATTTCACTAAGAAAAATGTTTTTCCAGCACTTTGAAAAAATTATGTATCTGTTACAGTTATACTTTGCCCACAGATACCAAACAATTTTTTTATAAGAAGTTTGGTTAGAAATATACACGTTAACGTACATATGTCTGGTTAAGGTACATTGGTAAATAGTCAAGTATGAAAAGTGTCTATGCAAAACAATATATATGAAATAAAGATAATATGCAAAAGAAATTCATTGAGATTGTATATTTAGTTGCTAATAGACATTCTCCTTTTGTATTTATCACTGAACAATGCAACCAACATAACAGTTACCAATACTAATTCTTTTTTTTTATATATAATATATATTTTTATTGTTATTTATGTCTTTTACATTTTGCATTCCCCTTGGGTAGCCCACCACCAATTCACCCGTGATCCATCTCCATGGTCCCTTGTGTTCTTTTCTATTCCATTTTGTGCCCTTTTCCTTCCCTCCCTCCGGCTCCCTCCTCCCCCCCCTCCCCCATATGACCCAGCAATCCCACTTTTGGGAATTTACCAATACTAATTCTGATCTATCCGATAAATCTTTATTCAATTCCTACTATGTACAAAGCATCAAGCTAGACTCTGAGAAGTAACCAAGGTGACTCAAGCATCATCTAGCCACCAATAACCTTACAAATTGCTAGGTAAGATAATAGATGATTTACACGCCCATTCTTCAACACACAAATACAACAAAAGATTGAATGTGACAAAGTTAATTATAAAAGATATTTTATAGAAAGATAAAGATATTTTAAAGAAAGATATTTTAGAGAAAATAAAGATATTTTATTAGGCTAAAGATATTTTAGAGAAAAATCACAGATAAGAAAAACTTTATGGTAACTGGGTAAAGCAAGACACAGGATTAAAACTCAAACTACTAATCTGCATTCTCTAAGATGCCAAACTTAGAGTTACTTTAAAGCTCAAGTACTTTGTACAAAAAAGTGTTTTGTAAATTGTGAAGAGCTGTGAAACTTTCTGAACAAGAGCTTCATCGGTAACACTAATATTTGGTTAGTGGTACCATAAAAATTGATGAGGACCTTGTTTAAGAATATGGTGAATCAGCATTTGTAAAACGAAAATCTCACATAGATACTAGGGGATTTACTGGGCTCCATTTATTTATTAAAACTGAGGAAACAGCTAAAAACCTAAGTAACTACTATTATCATGGCAGTGGTTACTCAAACTACTAACCTGTGTTCTCTTACAGTGTAGAAAGAAAAATTGAAAATTTTAGATGCTAGTTAAAATGTTTACCAGCTCAAAACTTTACCAACTATTTATAATAAATAAAAATGTACCTAACTAGAAATAAATCAATGCATTAAACAAACTTTGCACAGATACTGTTATTTTATGCCGTATTCCTTAACACTAGGCTTAATGATTTTTAATAATTAAGGCTGGCTTAGACAATTAACTGTGGGAAGGAAGTGTTTTATACAACATGATGAGCTGAATAAATGAAGTCCTGGTAGGTGAGCCAAGTTAGGGGCTGGCAAAGAGTCAGATTCAGTGTTGGTAGACAGATGCACATTCGTGAGAGACACATTTTTTTACCTTGACTGGGATAACAGTCACACATTTCCCAAAACTCACTAACCTGCACCCTTTATCATTATATGTGCATTTTGATGGAAATTATACCTCAATTAAAAAGCATATCACTTTTGGAAGACAGAATGAAAAATTCTTGAGTAGTAAAAAGGTAGAAATGCAGAGTCTTCTTGGGGCAATAAACAGGATAAACAAGTGAGATAACCAATTTTTTTCCTGTCCTCAGCTAATCTCAGTGCTAAACACCCTCTGCTGAGTAAGGAGGCTGGGAGAAGGCATGCACAGACAGGTCTGAGGATGGTGCTGGAGCAGGCCTTCTGACATGGGTCAAGCTTCCAGTTGCCAGCTGGATTTGGATTCCTTATCTCTTGTTTAGATCCTACCGATCCTTCCTAGAATAAAGTAATCTAGGGACTCAACTCCTTATTCACGAGACTCCCCCAGAATCAGCCTTTCAGAAGTAGAGGCTGAGTTCACAAAACTCCAAAAGCAACCAGAGGTTTTAGCTCAGTATATGAATTTCATATATATGCATTCTCACATCAGGCAGAGTGAAATGAGCCTTTAGTATAAACACGAGCTACGCAATGTGTGTTCTGCTTATTGGTGCTGCTGGGCCATGAGTAGACACCTGGCTCACACCACACTGAAAATGAGTGCAACCACAGCCTGCCGGCCAGGTCAAATGATGTTTACACCAATCAACCCCTTAAAGACTGTGGGCGGATAAATGGTTTGCAGATTGGCTATTTCAAGTAACACTGCTATAGTTGCTGATATTTTAAGAAAATATAGAAAACAGTAAAAAATGATGCATTGAGCCACAGGGTTTATACTGAAGCTGGTCAGTAGCAGGGAAGAGATAAGAAAATGACTAAGACAATGTATCTAACTTTCTTAAACACTACTAAAGCAAAGCTATCACTGAGAATATCCTTATCAATCTTTCAGACTAGCATAATACCACATTCACCATACCACATTTAGAGGATCTGACAATTGCCACAGTCCTTTTCTAGATGTAAAACCAACTTCAGCTTTTTAACTGCTTTGGAAAAATGACAATCTGGTAATGAGAAGACAGACTAATCTGAGAGTTTTAGGTACCAGAGAATGTGTAAAAGAGTCCAAAAATGATTCCAATGTCTGTTAAGACAGAAGTTTATAAAAACTTGGAAAGTTCAAGAAAGCAGGGCAGATGGGAAAGTGGACTCTCTGGACATGTTTCATTTGTCAAAAGCCCAATTAAAATAAGAGACCCAGATGTAATCTGATCACTGAAGAATACAGATGGACAGCACTATCGTGCTATTGACAGGTCACTTTCATTAATGTACCCCAAGTTTGTACTAGCCATTTTGGCAGTCATATAAAGAACTTACTATCAACTAAAATTCCTGGGTCAATTTCCCACGAACTATTGTTAAGTCAAGTTTCCCTTATCCTGAATTTGTACACTTTTTCCTTCCTCTAAATATAGGACTTTATTGAATTTCGTCTTGTAGTTTCCAACCACTGTTCCAGGTCCATATGCTTTGCTGTTTCCATGCTTCAGTCCTCTCACCTGTCTCTCTCCTGCTTCCCTCTCCCCCTTTTCCCTCTCATCTCTCTTCCGTATCCATCCCTTCCTCACCTTTCTCTCTGCATCAAATGTATTAACAATCCCTCCTCCAGAAATCTGATCACCAAATCACTGATATCTTCCAGATGATTTGATGAGATGCCAAATGTGACCAAGGTCATGAAAAAGCCAACCTGGAAGCAGAGACTGCAATATCTCATGCCTGGGTAACTGCAACTACCACTTCAGTGGCTTCCCTACCTGGAATCATTTCTATTTCATATCAACCCTCCAAACTCCTCCGACAATCTTTCTAAAATACATAATCAATCACCCTTTTTTAAAAATCCTTCCAGTACCTCTCATCCTCCACAGGGCCAAGGCAATGACTTTGTAGGCACTCTGGGGTGGGTCCCCACCTGGCAATCCGCCTCATTCTGCTCCCTCCCTAGATCTGCGTTGGATGGCCGTGCCTTCGTGCCTGGACCAGCCTCCTGTCCATGTGGCAGCTCACCACATCCTTAGGAATGCAGTTCAACTATGACCACTTCTCCAAGGAGGAAGAATTAATGCACTATCTTCGTATTCCCATAACATGAGCCAACCTCAGGCTCTAGAACCTTTCTCACACACCACCCTGCCCCGCTGTGTTGTAGTTATTTCCCCCACCTTTTTGGTTTGTTTTGAATGATATGCCCATCTAGTAGCATAATGTCTGACACACAGAAGGCTCAAAGTACTTTTCTTGAATGATAAAAATAGTTTAGAACTGAAATTAACCCATAAAATATCTATGAAGTAGGGATGGGTAGATATATGCCTACTGAGTTTGAATTCTCTTAGACTACAAATTTTCATTTTGTTTGTGAGGATGAGGTTTTTTAAATACTCTATGTAATTCACATATACTGTTTCTATAATACTGCTGGTTCTAACCTTTAAAGGGAAAAACCCCAGCAAACTCTCTCTGTCACAATGATGGAAAATGGAAGTGACATGAATAGCAATAGTACAGCGAAATGGAAAGAACTCTGATGGATTCAGGGAACTTGAATGAGTGAATGGTGGATGAATAATGAACTCACTTTTGCCAAAGTAGCTATATTCTTAATCCAGTTACTTAAATTCTTTAATAGTTAGGGTTTTTTTCCCCCATGGATGAAAAATACTTTTAAACTAAATAATCCCCAAATTTCCTTGTGGTCCTAAGAGTTCAAAGTTATTTAACACAGAGAATATAGTTTGTGGGGTCTTGGGAAGGGCCAATTCTCCATGGGCAGAGGTTCCCCCTACTGGGAGAGGATTATAGGGCCACTAGGGAGGAGTCCCATGAGATGGTGACCTTGAGTATAACAGAACTATTTTATGATATGGCAACTGGCTGGCAGAGAATTTTATTGCCAGGAAATAAGTGCTCAACCTTTTGATAGAGGACAGGAATTGCCCTTGATTTGTATCCCTGAATATAACAATAGCAATATGCTATAACTCCTTATAACCCCTAAGGACCAACAGACTACAAGTGCTTCCTGCTACCAAAGTCAAGTGAAATCCATCACAGTAAATCAGTTTTACCCTGTGGGTGTCCAACTCTAATCAAATAACAGTTCCTAGTCATAAGACAGTATTACTAAACTTAAGAAGAATGACTGTTAACTTTGGCATCTCATTAAAATTAACTGTTTATTTGCTTAAAGTTGCTTATTTGGAAAAACTTAACTGCTTTGCATATGTACACAGAAGAATGAATGGGCAAGGGACATGCAGAGGCAACACTGCATTTACAGTCTGGCATGCATTTGAATTTTTATAATAGCAAGTATTTTGGGGTGACATTCATATTTAATTCAATGGACAGAAACTGATACTAGACAGTAAGAACAGAATGAGAAAAAAAAAAGGGGGGGTTGGAGAGGATGAGTTAACCATAAACTAGTAGGGAGGCCAGATGATTGAGATTTCAGGGATTGAAAGGTTAGAGAAATTCTATTCCAATAGTTGAATGAATCTGTAAAGGGTACCTAGAGGTATTTTCTAGAGTGGCTTCTCAGAGATCTTTGTTTTTGACAACATTCTGCCCTGACTGGGAGTGTGTGCGAGACAGCCTGCCTGTCACGGAGACAGGAATGCTGGAAGTCAAGCAGAGTCAGCAAACTCTTTGTACATATTTCTATCAGTGTTAACAGTTAATTCAAACCATGAGAGGTTAAGACTCAATCCTGTCATTAGGAGATGAGAAATGAAATCAGAAATAAACCACAAAAGCACAGCATAATCCTTTTCCTTCTGAGTTGGCTGTAGTTTCATGCCACAGTTTTGCAGAAAAGACTCATTTTGGAGGGTGCCTTGATCTAGCCTTCTGAGCCAACTCCCCAGATCTCTGTATCACAGGAGCTATGGCAAAACCATCATAATCAGTCACAGCTCTTCTTGCATCAAGTCAACTTTCAGCATCAGTTCTGCACGAAACCTCTATCATTGATTTCTGGCCATTAATGATATAATTTACTAAGTGGGAGGAGGAATAGTGACAACCTTGGTAATGCAAAAAAAAAAAAAAAAGATCACAGGTTTTGTAGATCACTAACAGGAAATTAGGAGAATCATAGCTGATGTTGAGGATAACAACAACTGTAGGATTTGAAGTAGGGAGTTCCACTCAGAGAAGCAACCAGTAAGTCTTGGGTATGATTTCATAAAAACCAAGAGAGCAAAAGGCAAATGTTAAAGGCAGGTGAGAAACACAATGGCAGAAAGGTCCTGCAGTGAGGCTTTTGTGAAAGTCTCCCAATACAAGATTTTCTGCTTTGGTAGAAACTGTTTCGATATTGTGGAGATTTAAAAATCATACCCCATATTATTTCTCCAGTGAGCCAAGACTGCACTGAATGACTAGAACACCCATACTCTAGCACCCAGGCAGCAGAGAGGAGACCGGCACTTCCCTGCGTTAACCAGCCAGCCAGGCTGAACACTTACCTGGATCGTGCCTCAGTGGGGAATGGTGAGTCACCAGCAGAGAGGCTTGGGGGTGCTGACTGCCGAGGAGAGGAGAGGGGAATGGAAGGTATTTGCTTTGGGGACCTTGGCACATCACTGAAGGAGCAGTCTCCCACAGAGAAAGGGAAGGAAGACGAACTCTCCACCTTCGGGGGTGGGTCCTGGGCTTGCTCAGTGGTGCTTCGTTCTTGATCTCGTCTTTGGTTCTCCACATTGAGCAGCACCTCTGTGTGGGAAGCACCATCACTCCCGTGGAGGCCATAGTCCTTGGATTCAGCCATATAGGTCCTGAACCCCATGATTTCAGTCCTAGAGTATGGAGAACTTGAATCTTTGCTTGACTCTTCCCATTTGTCACTTTTTCCTCCCCGTTTCTCTCCTGCATCGGGGTCCTTCCTGGACTTGGCATATCGAGCTGGAGATTCCGAGTCGGCTTCAGAATCCAGAGTTAGCCCATATTTTTCTGCCAGCTGCCGTCTCCTCTCTGCTTTGTACCTTGCAATCCTTTCAGCCTTGGACTCCAGCCCCTGGGTGTCCATGGTTCCTGAACTGCAGGATGAGTCACCATGGGTACCTGAAGTTTCTGTGCAGTGCTTGGACTGAGTCTGCTTCTCTAAAGAAGAATCAGAAGTGTCTTCCTCTTCATTTGATCGGCCTACAAGAAGATCACATGGGTATTACATAGATTTCAAGTAAATATACATTTACTCCTCTCTGTTCTACATACAACACACACTGAAGCACCCACATTGGGAAGGGCCAGTTTCTCACATGGCCAGTGATCAGTGACTTGCCTGGGGTGCTGACGATCTACAGGGAAATATACAAAGTGTGTGTGTTCTACAGGTTCCCCAAGCTGAGAAAACCACAGCCTCAACTAAAGCTCAGTCCCTCACTCCGGAGCACCTAGTTGTTGCTGCTCAGTGCTTATTTCCCCTTATTTATTTTCGTTGCTTTTGAGTTTAATATTTCATGTGTGAGGTCAGAGGACTAGTTCAGAGCCCTCTAGAAAAGATAACACATATCGAACTTCTGTAATTTGACAAGTGACGGATTGTGGTTTCACAGGATCTGATAGTAACCATAACAATAAAGACCCATATCAATATTCACCAAGGTTGTTTTTCCTTTTTACAGAAGTGACTTTTTCCAGCTAAAGCACTCAAGCTTGATGTAGAATATGTCTAATAGGAAAACATAGGAAGGTAAAAGTTCAAATCAACATAATCATTAACATACAATAAAGAACTGTTAATATGCGAAACATTTCTGCGTATTCCTTCTCTTTTATATAATTTTTTCCTCTTTTTGTAAATGAAATATCTTATATAACATTAATATACCATATGTAAAACATCTCCCTATAGTTGGAGATCTGTATTTTTGAGGGCATCATTTTTTTAAGACTTAGTAATATTGAATCCACTAGGTATTTCACAGTTAACTTAACCCTTCTCATATTACTGGGTATTTAAGTCATTCCTAACTTTAAATCAGCCTGATTTTCTGATTACTGTCACAACAGCAAAAAGTAAAATAGATTTACCAAAAAGCACATCATTTTAAGATACCTGCTAGACTGTCAAATTAATTTCTATAAAACCAGTGTTAATTTACTCTTAAATTTGCAATATATGCTCTCACAGTTTTAATTTTAAAAATCTTCCTTTGATTATGAGAAAATGAGAGTGGATCTATTTTGCAATTATTTATTATCCATTTGTGTTACTATTTCTTCCTTCTCAGCAATACCTGCTCATAGTCTATAGATTCATAGTGTCATTTTCATTGGTTGGTGTCAACTTTTAAAGGAATAAGATCCCTTTTTTATCTTATCCATGAGTATTTTCAAACTCACTTTTCTAATTTTTTTGTGAAATATTTACATAAGATTTTCTTTGGAATACAGATGCTGTTGTGCAGTCAAGTCAGTTGAGGTGGTCATTTGTGATTTCTTCAGCTTTTTCTGAGCTTTAAGAGTCCTTTTCCATCTAACTTGAATGAAATAGTCACCCATATTTTTATGTTATTATTTTTTTGAAATTAATGATGTGATTAACTGGAACTTATTTTTGTGTTTGGTAGGAAGTGAGAAGAAGGATATGTCCTTCCCCTCTCTCCACTGCTTTTCCATTTTCCCAACACCATTTTATTATGTAAATTTTCTTTTTCTCACTAATGAGTGATGTTTAAATGATCATGAAGTATATCAGTTAACATTTTATATAGACTGAGGTTAATTTTACAAATAAAAATTTTGGTACTCTATTTTTGACTTTCCATGTATGCAATGAAAAAAAATTTAGTTCTCTAGTTTTATGACAATAGAAGATCATAAAATGCAGAGATAAGCAAGTTGATTGCATCATGAAGGGATATCCACAGCCCTCTCTGAGGAAGAAATTAGAAAAACTGGCTATAAAAAGCAGCAATAGAGAGCCACAGAGGCAGGGAACGGGGTGGAAAAAACAGGCTTCAATGCATCATCCTCCCCCACAGTCAAGTTGAATACTTGCTGTCCCTAACAAAGACTCAACATAATCAAGGAAAAGGTAAGTCACTTTTGACATGTTTAATATGAAATAAATTTGCAAGAAACTGAAAATTACATATATTAAAATAATTTAAGTAGATGTTTATTGCAAAATCCCTAATCATTTTAGGTCTAGGTTTGCCCTTAGTCCTCCCTCGTAGAGCAGTCCTGCCTTGTGCTGGCACCTGGGTGTTCTATTTATACCAATGATAAGAGCAACACATCTGTTAAAAGAGAGATGATGAGTCCCAAATGGTGTCACTTGTGCTAAGGCTTATGTCACCAAACAAACTTACTAAGCAACTTACAGTTTTAGCTTCTCCCAGAAATGTAACCCTTAACTGGACAATCTGGAATTACTTGATAAGCAACAATAATTTGTCTGATAGACCCCTAATGTTCCCATGGGAAGATGACTTTGCCTAAAATAACCCTCTCTCTTCGTTTTCTCTGCCTCCTTTCTGTCTATAAACTCCTATTTTACATAGCTCTTCAAAGCTCCTTCCTACTTGTTAAGAGGGATGCTGCCCAAATCATGAATTGCCAGAAAACTAACTCAATCTTTAAATTTACGTGGTTTAAGAGACAGCAAATAAGTGAATCTGAAATATTTTCAGGCAGTGTAATATTATATAGAGAAAATCCTGAAGACCCCATCAAAAAGTTATTACAATAAATAGAGGAATTCAGCAAAGTGGCAAATTACAAAATCAATACAGAAAAATCAAACCCTTTTTACATATAAACAACAAACAAGAAACAAAAGAAATTAAGAATAACTCCATTTATAATTGATCAAAAAATACTCTGGAATTTACCTAAATGAGAATTATAAGATGTTATTAAAGGACTGAGACAGTAACACAAGGAGAAGACATAATATTCCATGCTCATGGATGGGAAGAATCAATATAATCAAAATAATTATCTTGCCTACAATGATATATTAATTCAAAGAAAGTGAACAGAATACCTGTATGTTTATTGCAGCACTATTTACAATAGCAAAGGTATGGAAACAACCCAGATGCCCAAAAATAGATGACTGGATAAAGAAGATGTGGTACATATACACAATGGAATACTATTCAGCATTCAAAAAAGATAAACATGCATTCGCAGCAACATGGATGGAACTAGAAGGGATCATGCTCAGAGAAATAAGCCAAAAGGAAAAAGAAAAATATCGAATGGTCTCACTTATAACAGGAATATAGGGGAACCAAATACAAGAGTGACAATCAGCGAAAGAGGGGGGAGGATTGGGGCTCAGAATGGGGGAGAGGGGAGCACAAGGGACTATGGTGATGGTACACGGGTGAATTGGTGGTGGGAAACCTACGGGGAATATACAGTAATGTAAAAGACACAAATAAAAATAACAACAACAAAAAAAGAAATTTAAAGATTAAAAAAAAACAGGTTGAAATATGGCCTCACAAAGCTTCAATTGCAAGGAGTAGGCTGAGAAAAAAGATGAGAAATAGATATCACATTACCTTATTTCAAACTTTGCTATAAAGCAACAATACACTAAAACCATAGGGTAATGGCACAGAATAGATACACTGATCAATAGAATCGAATTGAAAGTCAAGAAATAAATCCATATTACTATAAGTATCTAATCTATGGTAAAGCAGCTCTGACCATACAGTGGGGAAAGGACAGTCTCTTTAATAAATGGTGCTGGGAAAATTGGAAAGTCACACTTAAGAGAATGAATTTAGATCACTCGCTAGCCCCATACACAAAAATAAACTCCCAGTGGATTAAAGATTTAGATACAACACCCGCAATAACAAAACACGTAGAAGGAAACATGGTGACATGTTCCATGATATCGATGATAAAGATATCTTTGGTGACTCAACCCCCTATAGCAAAGGAACCAAAATGAAAAATAAACAATTGGGATTACCTCGAATTAAAAAGATTTATACAGCAGAAGAAAACACAAGATACTTAAAAAAGGACATCCAATTGAATAGGAGAAAAAGAGTCACACACTATGTAACTAACAAGGGATTAATATCCAAGATACATAAAAACACACAATTCAATGATAAAAAAGTAAACAATTCACTTAGTAAATGGGCAGAAGATATGAACAGTGAGTTCACCAAAGAGCATATCCAGAAGGCCAATACAAAGATGAAAAAAATGTTCAACATCGCTCCCAAAAGAGAGATGCAGGTGAAAACCACAATAAGATACATTGTCATGCCTGTGAGAATGGCACACATGAAAGACCTCACTGACAAGTGTTGGAGAGGATGCAGAGAAAAAGGACCCTATTACAAAACTGTTGGTGGGACCACAAACCAGCATAACCTTTCTGAAAGCAATCTGGATTTTCTTTAAGAAACTAAAAATGGAAACACCATCCAACCCACCATTCCCACTCTTGGGTAGACCTCCAAAGAATTTGAAGCCATCCACACAAAACCCCACCTGTTCCACAATGCTCATAGCAGCATTATTCACAATAGCCTGCACATGAAATCTGCCTAAATGCCCACTAATGGACAACTGGATCAGGAAGATGTGGTATGTCCACACCATGGAGTACCATTCAGCCATAAGCAAAGGTGAAATGCAGCCGTTTTTGACAAAATGGAGGGGGTTTGAGAAAATTACATGTAATAGAGCAAGTCGGAATGATAAAAACAAATACTGGACATTTACACAGCAGACAATTTGAAAACACAAAACACTTCCAAAAGTCAGTGGACATCAACAAATACTATGAAGGCTCTGAGGTTAAAAAAGATGGTGAAGAGAAAGAGGCAAGGCTATAGGGAAGGTATTGGGCAAAAAAATTACAGATGACTACTGAAAATAGTGAAAACTTTTGTGCTTGGGAAAAAGTTTTAGTGGAAGGTCCATGTAAAACTAAATTTACTTGATTGAGCTGTGTTTTTTAAATGTGTTTTAGTCCTTTGCCAAACAAACCTCTACTGAAAATCTCTGTAGAAAAAGAAGTCACAATTCCTGTGCCCCTTGAGGGTCCCAAGTTAAGGGGAAAAGTGACTGGCTATGAAATAACCAACAGTGTGCCAAGGAGACTCATCTCTTACTGCCTTGATACCAGAGGAACACAGTAGTATGAGGCAAGGCAGAGCTGACATATGTGTTGCTGAGGTTTTTTAACAAATACATGTATTTATTAAAAATTTTACCTACCTAATTCATTATTGTGGAATGTATTGTTTTCTAGTACTACTAGGCAAAAGGGTTCATAGAGTTCCTCCAGCAGCTTGCCTGAATAGGGGAGGGGGGCTCCCATGCTCACCAATGTGGGGGCTTGCAGGGTCCGTGGCTCGCATGTATCTGGGAGTGTCTTCTTCCAGCAGGCGATGAGTGACTAACCCTGTGCAGCTCTGTAAGAGGATGGGCTGGGCATCACTTTCAATTCCTTCCAAGCGCCTGGCAATTCTTTCTTTTCTGTGCAAGACACCGATAAAAGGCATAGTGAGAGGGGGAATCAATCCTAAGAGAAAACTGAATATTGCTCTGCCAAGCTATTCTACTTCTTAATTTATAATAAACATCTTACCTTTTCATTTCTAAAAATTCTTTTCTCTTTGGTTCAAAGATTTTTCTTAATTCTGCAACTAAAGCAAATAAAAAATATAAAAATAAAGTCCAGTATTTAGTAGTCAGCATTTAATTCACTCATACAAAATTAATTCATCCACCCATCCATCTACCTCCCCCCCCATCCCTCCATCCATCCAACCATCCACCCATCTACCCATCCATATCTATTGAACTCTTATTTCTGTTCTTGGATCCCACACAAGTGACACAAAAAACTGACAGAGTTCAGGCTTCTCTAGAGATTGTCTTCCAGTAGGGGAGGCAGATGCTAAATGAGTAAGTATATACCTCCATTCCCACCCCCCTCCCCCCACACACACATCACAGGTCAAGCAAAGAAGTAAAACCATGAAAGTAAAGGGACAGAGTAATAGGGATGAGTTTTCTTTCATCCACAGAGGTCAGAGAAGGCCTATCTCATTTATTTTTAAGTTTTATTAGGTTTAACAAAGCATTTTAAGCTTTTCACTATGGAAAAGTACAACCATACAAAAGTAAAGGCCAGTCTCTATGAAGCCCACATACCCATCAGTAAAAATGATGAACACATCAAAAATCATGTTCAAAAATCATGAACACCACTCCATCTATTTCATACTGTCATTTAACCTGTAAGTATGTGCAACTACCTGGTTTTCAATTCTACCTAATGTAGCATATCTTGGATGAATACAATTTAGACTAATATAGTTCCTTATACTGTGAGGAAATGCTAGCAATAGTCTCCTTGCATTAATTTAAGTGGATGATGGATACAATAAGAACCCTAACTCTTCTGGCAATGTTGGATGATCAGACAAATATTTTGCTGACATATGGGTCTCATGGGATACTGACCAGAAGAATATTATGAAGATGTCAAACAACCGTTGTTGGTAGAGAATAAAAGTCCTCTCTTCTTGCCTCCTCCTCAGTAAGTGAATTCATAAGGGTTCATTTGAGTGCCTCCTATTGAGGACCCCGGAAGGGGTGGGGGAAGGAGGGGAGCTGCTGATAGTTCCAGCCCAAAGGAGAGGGTATGAATACATGGAATTCAATTTTGAACAGTTTCAATGTCCGTTTTTATTTTTTTTAAAGTGGACACACTTAGTAATAAGTCAAAACTACACACACACACTTTTATATTGTCTTTTATGTTCAAAGCTATGAGTCATGTTTTATTTTAAAATGATGGTTACCTTAAAATTTTAGTTGGATTGACTTTTGTTAACAGAGTTGGCTTCCAAAAAGTCTCTCTCAATTGGCCTCCCTAGGAACCAGAATAGCTGGAGGCAGAGGCGTGTTTGTTCTGCAATGTTAACCAAGTTCCTATTTAGAAGTCAAGGACACAATAATAAAGGTGCATCCTGTTCTGTCTTTTGAAGAAGTTTGGCTAATAATAGCTTAACAAATAAGCTTTAGTGAGATTATGGTGATAAAACTTTAATGGGAGGTTGTGTATTTTGAAAATATTTTCAAGAATGATAAAAACCAAAGAGTAGCAATTTAATTATTTAAACACCATACAGGAAAAAGGAGCTGTAATTTTTTTTTGAGCTGTAATTTTTACAGGACTGTTGAAGAAGCTATAGAAACCACATTCCAAGTACTCTGAAAGGTTTGTCTAATTTCAACTAGGTTTGCTATGGTCTGAATGTGTCTTCTCCCTAAAATTCATATGTTGAAATTCTAGCCCTCAAGATGATAGTACTAGGAGTTGGGGAGCTTTGGGAAGTGATTAGGTTCTGTCCTCATAATTGGGATTAGGGAGTGACCTTATATAAAAGAGCTCCATGGCTCCTTACCCCATGTGAGGATACAAGGAGAATTTGGCCATCTGCTGCCCCAAAGAGGGGCCTCACCAGGTTCTGACCACGCTGGCACAGCCTCTAGAACTATGAACAATCCATTTTTGCTGTTTATAGGCTGCCCAGTCTGTGGTACTTTGTTATAGTAATCAGATGGACTAAAACAGGGGAAATATAAAAACATGAGGGCCTTCCTGGTGGTGCAAGATGTTACGTCTCAGCACTATGAAGTTATCGGCAGTCACTGCAGCACAAGTTCGATCCCTAGCCAGGGAGCTAACCCACACAGCACAGCAGACCTCTCTGGTCTTCACCGCTGCTCCCCTCAGCAGTGTATTTCAGTCAATCTGCCTGTTCTGCTCCCCATTCTGTCTCTGGTAAATCCTCTTACTCACCCCACACCTCTGGCCTATGCCAGCTCTTGTATGCATAAATAAATAAATCTTAAAAAAAATAAAAATATGAATGTGATACACACAGAGCAGCATATTACTTCCACTGAGAAAATTTAAGATAATGCTTTTTATGCTAACTTGAGATTGAAAAATTCATTCATTTCATTAAATTTTTAAATTTTATGTAAAAATTATGCAACTAAAGACATCTTTAAAAATTCCAGCAGTTGAGCTTTCCTGCCTGCCTGTGACTATGCAGGAGTTTGCTTTCACAACTTTTTTTCCCTTTACAAAGCAGCAGTGGCAACTCAGCTACTCACTGATGCAGGCACCTCTTTTATTTCTTTCTCCTTTTCCTAAGAAAGCTGTCCTTTTAAAACATGGGGGGGAAATTCCAGCAGTACAATGAAAAAGCTAAGCAATAAGTTGCTTTCAAACATGCTGCATTTCCATACTTCTCAAAGAAACTATCAACTAGGAGACTATACAAACACATTACCCACAAAAAACTACATTTGAGTAGTTAGGGCCATTACCACTCTGCTTCAACATTCTGCAAAGACTGGTAATATGAGAAGGGAGGAGGCTGACAGTCAGAATATAGCTCATCACAGAAATTGAACCTCAAGAAGCCTGGGCCAGGGAGAGAAACGAGCGTGGACAAGTCAGGTTATCCTACTGTCCTTGGTGACCTCTCTTTCTTGACAAAACATGTTGGGCAACCCACCATGAATATGTCATCTGACAGCCAGTCACTGCTGGCGATTAGCAAGCTCAGGGTAGCGATCAGACACACAGGGAGTACCTCATCAGGGTCAGACTCAGAATGTTGGTTCTGTTATAGATCAAGTTCACCCTGGGGGTGCTGATGGCCTTTGAGTGGGAAACTGTTTTGTTGTGCACTGTGCACAACAGGATGCTGGGTGGCCCTGCCTCTCCTACCAGTTGCCAAATACCCCCAGTTGCTGTGACTCAAAAATGTTCCCATACATTTCCGAAGCCTCCCTCAGGATGGCACTAGCGTGGATGGAGGACCACTGGTCCCATACAAAGGTTTCAAATAGGCAGCCAGCGTGCTGGACAATCACACCAAGGTTAATCCAGTGACCAGCACAGTGGTCCAACCCTCACTTTTTAATCCTAGATTCAAACTCATGCCATCTCAAATCTATAACCTCCCAGTCCTAGTTCTATCTAATCTATAATCTTCATACAGGTAATCCCTTGATTATGTGTTTGTGATCCAGTTAAAGGAAGTCCCTTTAGAAAAAAACTGATACATTCCATTTCCCAGAAGCAAGAATCCCTCATTAAATGAACAGAAACTTCCATAAATTTGAAAACATACAAAACTCTAAACCATTAAAATGAATAATCAAATACTGTCTTTAACATTATGTTGCCAAAAATTGACAATACCATTACTCTGTCCGTTAAGATGAAAAATGAAAAGACTGCTGGCAATATGTGGGTCTGACCAAACACATGTGCCCAAATTCATAAAGAGCAAAATCTATGAAATGAGACTAAGGGGAATTTTTTTTTTTCCCACCACCATCCCTCTATATCCTTGCTCATCCCCTTCAGTCTCCCTTTTAAGCTCAGAGCCTTCACAGTGTTTGTTGATGTCCACTGGTATTTGGAAGTGCTTTATGTTATCAAATTATCTGCTATATAAATGTCCAGTATTTGTTTTTATCATTCTGACTTGCTCTACTACCTGTAATTTTCTCAAACCCCCTTCATTTTGTCAAGATTGGCTGCATTTCACCTTTGTTTGTGGCTGTATGGTACTCCATGGTGTGAACATACCACATCTTCCTGATCCAGTTGTCTATCAGTGGGCATTTAGGCAGCTTCCACGTGCAGGCTATTTGAATAAAGCTGCTATGAACATTGTGGAACACACGTGGGATATTGTGTGGATGGTTTCATATTCTTTGGAGGTCTGACCAAGAGTGGGAATGGTGGGTCGGATGGTGTTTCCATTTTTAGTTTCTTAAAGAAAAACCAGATTGCTTTCAGAAAGGTTATGCTGGTTTGTGTTCCCACCAACAGTTTTGTAGCAGGGTCCTTTTTCTTCACATTCTCTCCAACACTTGTCAGTGAGGTCTTTCATGTGTGCCATTCTCACAGGCATGACAATGTATCTTATTGTGGTTTTCACCTGCATCTCTCTTCTGGGAGCGATGTTGAAAATTTTTTTCATCTATGTATTGACCTTCTGGATATGCTCTTTGGTGAATTGTCTGTTCCCCCGTTTACTAATTGAGTTATTTACTTTATTTATCATTGAATTATGCATTTTTCACACATCTTGGATATTAATCCCCGGTCAGTTACATAGTGTGTGATAATTTTTTCCCATTCAATAGGGTGTCTTTTTAAGTATCTTGTATTTTCTTCTGCTGTATAAAAGCTTTTTAATTCAAGGTAACCCCAATTGTTTATTTGTCGTTTTGGTTCCCTTGTCATAGGGGTTGAGTCACCAAAAATAACTTTATCATTGATATCATGGAACATATCACCATGTTTTCTACTATGTGTTTCATTACTACAGGTGTTATATCTAAATCATTGGGAGTTTATTTTTGTGTATGGGGCTAGCGAATGATCTTCTTTCTTTTAAGTGTGACTTTCCAATTTCCCCAGCACCGTTTATTAAAGAGACTGTCCTTTCCCCACTATATGGTCATAGCTGCTTTATCATAGATTAGGTGCAGCATCAGTGCCTGACCGCAGCTCCTGCCTCCAATATGAGCAGCACCACCCCCTTTGCTGCTGCCTCTGGTGCTGCCCATCTGACCCCAGATAGGTCCCACTGGCTGCTGGCACTGCCTCCCTCAGGAGCACCACCTGTGTTCACCTCCAGCTGCCACTGTGAGTTGGGTCCTGGTCCACCACTGACTTGTGTGCCACCAGTTCCAGGCTCTTATCAACGTGACACTGCCATATTGCATGAGCAGCTTTTGGTTTGGACTCCTGGACGCTACAGACACTATCTGGGTAGGACAGATGGTCACTAATGGCCTTTCTCTTTACCTCTCCCAATGTCTCCCTTGAAAGTAATCTCTGTTATCGTTGCAATGAGTCTGTATCAAGTCTTACAGTTATAAGTGCATAGGTGAGGACCTAGAAACCATGACATTCTCCAGGTTTAACATGGTTTCAGTTCTATTTTCTTTCCAAGCAGAGTCTTATCCTGAGATGTTTACTCCTATTATTAACAGGTACTCTAGTTTTAGTTTATTCAAATTGTTCTTTGCTGTTTTGGGTTGGTGTCCTAGGGTGGGGTATGGCAGGTGTTTTGAATATCCCAGTCTCACTAGCTTTGAATAGTTGCTGCTTCTATGAGGATACACAGGTAATTCTAAATCCCCCCTTCATTCTAGACCTCTACCCCTGTGTCTCTTTAACAGGGTGCCAACTCACACATCCTCTTATTCGGAGCAGTGTTAGGTGTTAGCAGTCCCCAATACTGGTGGGCATCCAAGTCAACAACTGTGGGGGCTCTGCACAGCAGTCACTCCTCTCTCTTGTGGGTTGTCCTGCTTCAGTAGCATTAAAAACAGAGTTCACTTAAGATCTTTCCTACCCCTTTCCACCAGGCCAGTGTGTGCAGTGGTGGTCCATGTTTCCCTCAGGGTGTTTTTGGCTTTATTCTACTGCAATCTAGTTCTGATTATATGTAAGAGCTGGTCCTGGGCTCCTTACTCTGCCATTGTCTTGCCTGACTCCCCAAGAATATGGGGAATTTAGATGAAATTCAGGGGTAAGGGGCTCTGATACTTGTTAAATTAGCAACATTTCACACATCCATGCAGTGGGGAACCCTCAACAGCCTCTATCCTGTCCTTGAGCACAAGGACACAAGATCTTCTTAAACATTTCATGAAAGCTGATGAGCTCCCAATGCAGTCTTGGTTCCAGGAGCTATCAAAATTTCTTTCTCATATGAAAGCTCATCTACCTCCTTCTGTCTCTACACATTATTCTTATTTTTGGCCTTATCATCACATGAAATAAGCCTATATTTCATTTGACAGTGTTGTAAATACTTGAACATTACATTTTGAAATGTAATGTAATGTTGGAGTTTTCTCAGCCTTCATCAGACTATCTCTAGGGATATCGTGAATATGATTTCTCAGGATATACCTAAATAATTAGGCTTTTAAAACTGGATTTAGTTTCTATTAAAAGAATATTTTTTTTCCTAATTTCTTGTGGGCTTGAACAAATTAGGGTTTTTTATTCCTTTAAAAAAAAATCTAACCTCTCAAACTTTTTTCTTCTAAAGTAAGGGTTGCCTCTTAAACTGCTGGTGGGAATGTAGACTGGTCCAGCCACTATGGAAAGCTGTGTGAAGGTTCCTCAGAACACTAAACATGGATCTACCATATGATCCAGTGATTCTATTCCTAGGAAGCTACCCAAAGGACACAAAAACACTAATTCAAAAGGATACCTGCACTCCTATGTTTACTGCAGCACTATTTACAATAGCTAAGAGGTGGAAACATCCCAAATGCCCCAAAATAGATTAATGGATCAAAAAAATGTGGTATATTTCTACAACAGAATACTACTCAGCCATCAAAAAAGACAAACTCATGCCATTTGCAGCAATATGGATGAAACTGGAAGGGATTATGTTAGCCAAAATTAGTCAGAAGGAAGAAGATGGTCTCACTTATATGTGGAATATAGAGAAACCAAACAAAAGGTCAAGAAAAAGTTAAAACTATCAAGCTGACCATAGAACTGAGGCATACAGCAAAGGAGGGATAGGAAGGTGGCAAAACAGGGGAAGTATGAACACAAGGGAATATGGTGATGGTTCATGGGTGATATAGTAGTGAGAGAACTATGGGGACTACAACAGTGCAAGAATAAAGATTAATTAATAAAAAAATAAAGTAAGGGTTACACAATTCATTCAGGTTGAAGACATTTTGTGAGCTGGTACTAAATGATCATTCCTTGTGCTGATGTTACAGTTGGTGGGAGCAAAGGCCAGAAAGTGTTGACATCCAAACTAGGGGATAGCAGATGCGAATATTTACTGCATGTGCATATGTACCAATGAAAACACTAAGTCATCGAACATGTGAACACCTACTTGTGGAAGGAGAGAGGATTAAGGTATAGTCTGCACCTGGTACATATCATCCAGTAGGGAGCTGCCAGCTAGCTATTAATGTAAATGCCATAACACTGGAAAGTGCCAAGAGGCTGGAAGGAGTGGGAGAGGGTTGATTATAAGTAGAATTCACTGCCCTTGGAAAGGTGAAGAGAGAGAGGTAGGAGAGAAATGAGGACAGGATGATTCTACCATCCATCTCACCTTCCCCCCAATTAGCCGCCAGAGAAAACTTAAGAATTCCTAAAATTGAAAGGAAATATCATGCAAAAAGGTGAGGATAAAAAAGTGCAAAAAGAGAGGTACTTCCATTAAGGTCAATTCTTGTTTGAGATAGAGAGGACTCACAAAAAAGAGTGCAAGCTAGAGGTTAGTGAGAGTTTCCTCAAAGAAAATCAGATTACTACAATACTTATATGCCTAGGACACTGGTTAAGAATTTAGAAAAATTCTTACCTTTAGGCAGTACAATTAAGAGCTTAGTATCAACTCCTCTTCTATGGTTAGCAAGTTGCTCCTTATCTTCAGGCAAGAACTCTTTCTGAAAGCTAAAAATTATTTCATTAACAAAACGTTTCAGGTTGATTTAAATCCAGGTATATGTTAAGTGAAAAAAACGTAGAACATAAATTTTATGCTATTGTCACAAATAATGACACATGTGCATGTGGATTAGAAGTAAAGTTTTTTTAGGGAGTTAATTGGTAACTTTTTCATTTATTTATATTTATGTTAAAGATAATTTTGTGTCACTAAGTAATTACATCAGCACAGGCGGGTGGCATTGTATAGGTGCTGAAACATTCCTAAACTCGGGTCTTGGTTCAGAATGACAACCTTCTTTAGAGCCATTGATTTGGTTTTGTCTAAGCTGGGATCAATCACTCAACCTTTCTGTGCTTGAATTTCTTCCTCCCAGAAAACCAGCAACTTGTTTAGGTGATCAATATGCTTTCTTCCAGTGTCAAAATCATAACGAAGAAACAAATGCCCTCAAATAACCAAGAAATCAAAGCTGGTGAACAGGTCTGAAAAAATCATAAAAACTTGTCTTGGGAAAAAAGAGCACTTAACAGAGTTTTATTCAAAGAAAGTACAGAACTTTATCAAAAAAAAGTAACAAAAAAAGTATCAAAAAAAAAAGTAACAGAGCACTTATATGTACTTTTCTTCTCTACTCAGCATATTTCAGGTTATTATCTTAGTTATCTTCAGACAATCCTACGAGGTATGAACTATTCAGTGATGTGCTGGCAGACATTTAACAACTGGCTCCTTTCTCTCGCTCACCTCTCTCAGGGCAAATAACTGCCTTGCAGTGTTAGCTCTCAGCATGGTCAATTTCAAGGTACCCACAGGGGCTCATTGAATGTGCCAGTTCCAGCACACCACTGCAGCTATTACCATCCTTGTTTTACAGATCAGGAAACTGTGAGATGATTTGCCCAAGGATATATATTTGGCAAAAAGAGTACACAAGGTACAACTCTAGCTCCTGCTCTAACATTATGCACGACTGTCCCAAGTGTGCTGCACACACATCTCCAAGGAGACACCCTGGGAGTGTTCCTGGTAAGACAGTGAGCTGCTGCCTTGGAAAAGAAGAAAGCAAACCTAAGAAAACAGGAAACTAATATTCCGCAATGGTAAGATCACCTCCAGCAAGGTGAACAATGGTTCTGAAGAATGTACTCAATATAAAGCTGACCAGGCCCACGTACAAGTGTCTTTGCTCTGCAAGGGTACATTTCCACAGAGGCTGAGGAGGAGACTGCAGAAGGAGTGTCGGTGACATGTAAAATGTAAGTGCAACACACCAATAATCCCATCTTCCTAGAACCAAGTTCATAAAAAATCTTAATTATTGCTTATAAAGGTAGCATGGTTTATTTTCATAAACATGAGTGCCATGTTAGTATTATTTAACAAAATGTATTTAGAATAAGAAGTCTTTATAAAACATACTCCAGATGTCTAAAGATCCTGGGACACCTGCTTAGGTCAGAAACCCTGAGTTAGCACTAACTTCTAAATAGTGAATGACAGGGAGGTGACAATTCTTTTCGGTGTTTTGTTTAGATGCACCGTAAAGAATAAATTTCTGCTAAGGAATGCTATTTTAATTAATTATTGACTGATCATTCAATTGCTTTTTAAAATTTTTGATAAAGTTCTGTACTTTCTTTGAA
This sequence comes from Scalopus aquaticus, assembly GCA_004024925.1. Classification (NCBI taxonomy): domain Eukaryota; kingdom Metazoa; phylum Chordata; class Mammalia; order Eulipotyphla; family Talpidae; genus Scalopus; species Scalopus aquaticus. The sequence goes on from PVIJ01011923.1 coordinate 28,300, forward strand.
TAAAACTCCAGAAAAAGATTCACTATTGAAATGATGTAATCCCTGAAATGTTCAACTTCCCAGGCTGACCCTGGTATACAAATATCATGTTTTTAAAAACATATATCTGCATGTTTCATTGCACCCTTTTTTATGCTTATCAGAATGCTCAATGAGGCTACTAATAAAGACAAAGAAATTCTCTCAAACATTTTGCTGATTTTTACATAGTAGGATTCACAAATCATCATTGGATACCTGCTTGTTTCAAATGCACTTACTTTCTTGAAGAAGCTACAAATAGTGTCACACCAGTATAAAGTACGACCTTCTCACGGTTGGTCAGAAACCAGTGGAAAACCAAAGTGCTGTTAGGGAAAATCTCCTACTTAATAGGGCTTACTGAAAATGCTGTTTCCTAGACCTGAATTCTCTCCTCTCCACCCTTTTTCCATCTTGACTGAGTGTTGCTTCTGATCTGGACCTTAGTTTTATGGTCATTTTCTCAAGGAAGAATCCCTTGACTACTGCCTTTCCTACCTGGCACCAAATCTGTGATGTGCAGCTCTGATATTTCCTTCATGGTACTCTTGTGTTTCTGTCTGTAGCAGATATGCAAGGGTTTTATTTTATTAAAAGTACTGATTTTTAAAATCAATAAATATATGTTGAATGACTATCTCCTATAAAATATTCTAAATGTATACTACAATTTACCCTGAACTATTTTATGTATACTTTATACACCTTTGATGTGACAGCCAGGGACAAACAGCATTACAAATAAAGAGAATAATCTTGTATGTGATAACATATTTAATAACACTTGAAGCCTCCTCTCTTCCCTTTCTTCATTTTCAATAATATAAAACTGGGGGAAAAACTCTCATCTTTGCTCACCTTGCATACATGTATGAAAATACTAGTATATTTGGATGCACTTATATTCTATTTTTAAAGCTTCCATATTTAAGGCAAACTTTTATTACTGGTCTCCACATGTCCATTTTCGATTTTACTTTGCTTCTGCTGCCTCTCTTGCCTTGTCCTACTAAGCGACTGCTAAATTCTGAGAAAGATGAGCAGGTAGGAAGAACAAGGAGAAAAGTCGGGCTTTATGATCATGATTTAAGAATGTGGAGGGGCAGGAAAACACCAGGGAGGACACCAGGGAGCACATGTTCTCTAAGGAGCTGCACAGATGGGTCAAAAGGAGGAATTCTGGAGCCCTTGGGGGTTTTTTATGCTTTTTAATGGTCTCTTGTAGGGAGACAACCATGTATAGGGCAGGCAATGGGGTCGGGGGGGCCAGGAGGCTGGCAGGACTCCCAGCCCCTGGTGAATCTTCACTTTCTCGGGCTCTCTGGCGGCGTCTCGTGGCTTCTGCTGCACCCCAAATGGAAGTTCCTCTGCTTCTCACTCTGTTCTTCGCTGCTGCTGCTGCCTCTGCTTAAAGCCCAGTCTCTGGCCCTGGTGCACCCACTCATACAAGCCTACACCCTACTCCAGGTGCTCACCATCAAGCATGCACGTAGGCCTACAAAGGTCCATCATTGAGGGGAGGGCAGAAAACCTGACAATTCTCATTTACCCTATAGTCCACCCCCTCAGGTTTTTTTGCCAAACAATTTTTACATTTCCCTCAGCAGATATGAACATGACCCATGCAGCAAAATAACAAAATACAAGTAAGCCCAGGCGGGTCACCAACTATGAGCAAAAGACAAGATTATTGGTACCGACAGATGATCCACCAATTCATGTTGCCGAAGGCACTGCTCATTTGAGGCGGGGAGCCACACCACATCCACCCCCAGGATGCACACAACTCTCAAGATTGGCAACACTCTCTTTGTGGGGTAGTTGCCCAATCTCCAGGGGCACTCCCTGTCGTCACTCCAATGCTCGGCTTCCATAGCCACACTGTGAGGCACAGACTCTGCACTCTTCAGCTGTGGTCACCACCACCAGCCACGTTCCCCACCCGTCCCCCAAGGACTGGCTCCTCAGCACCTCACCCTTATCTAAGCGAACAGGGCGTCACACACAGGTGATTTTAAGAGACTCACTGGCTTTCAGCAAACTTTCAGCTGTTTAACAGCCGCTCAGGGCTTCTCAACCTTGGCACCAGGTTTTGCCTTAAGCTGGCTTTTACAGCTCCTTTGCCTGGCTGCAGAGAACTTCACACAAGCCTGCTCTCATGCCTGCCCCTTCCTCTACTCTGGCCATTGCCTCTCTGGGCTGTGGCCCTGGGAGTGCTGGGCTGTGCACAGACTGCTTTTGGCAACCAAGGCCCACTGGCCACCTCCTGATTCCCATTCTCTGGGGTGTACAAATGATACCTTCCACCCCCAGGGTCCCACAGTCATAACTCAGTCCATCAGTGCTTTACTCGTCTGATGAGTCTGCTGCCTTGGGTTTGTAGGCTGGTCCTTGCCAGCCGTCTCCTCCTCCATCTGCGGTCTTCTCCCACTGCTCCCAGATCTTGTCCACCTCCTGGGCAGCTTCTTCAGGTCTGTGCTGACATGGCCTCCAACATTGTCTAGACTCTGGTCCACCTCCTGTGCATCTGTGGCGCCTCCAGCATTGTCCAGCTCATGGTCTGCCACCCCTCAGTCCCTCCTGAAGTCTTCAGAGGGCTCTATACCCATCTGTGTTGAATTCATTCTGCTGACTAATGCCAATTGTAGAAGGCAGGAAGACACCAGGAGCAGTTCTCTAAGGAGACGGGCAGACAGGTCAAAGGGAAGAGAGTTCTGGAGCCCTCGGTGGCTTTTTATGCTTTTTAATGGTCTCTTGTAGGGAGACAACCATGTATAGGGCAGGCAATGGGGCCAGGGGGTCAGGGGCCCAGGAGGCTGGCAGGCCTCCCAGCCCCCGGTGAATCTTCACTTTCTCGGGGCTCTCTGCTTCTCCTGTCTCTGCTGCTGGTTCTACTGCTGATCCTTCCTCTGTTTATAAGCTCAGTCTCTGGCCCAGGTATGCCCACTCACACAGGCCCACACCCTATTTCAGGTGTCTGCCATCAGGCATGCGCATAGGCCTGCAGAGGTCCATCATCAAGGGGAGGGAGGAAAACCTGACAATTCTCATTTACCCTACAGAATGTCTCAAAAGCTGTAATAGATGCATGACCCCTCAAATCAATATGAAATCAGGTTGTGCAAAAAATAAAAAGCCCTTTTCTTCCCTGAACTACCTAAACCCTGGGGCACTACAGCAGTGAAAATGCAGACAAGGCATACTTCTAGAGAATTCTGGATCATTCATGAATAAGTAACTCCTGACCATTTAATGGTTGAGGAAAGCAAATTACTCCCAAAGAGCCTCAGTTTTCTGAGTAGAGACCCCACAGTCCCATGACAGGTGGGCCCACTCCCAACTCACAGGATTGGCAACTCCAAAGCATGGAACCCCAGAAGTGGGATTCTTCTCTCCCTCATCAGCCACTGCCCAGACACCCTCTGCAAACCTCAGTGGGTTGCCACAGCTCATTTATGAGCCTGCATTTTTATATGAAATGATCTTTCCACATATAATTGAAGTAAACACTATAGTCTTACTTTTTAAATGGTAATTATAATACTTTTTAATAGTAAGATGCACCGTTCGTATTTTTACCCATAATCTCTATCTCCTCTGAAATACCATTCACTTTTCAAGACTAAAACTTTCACACCTCTACCTCCTTCACTCTGCTCTAATAATCTAAGAAGAAAATGCTTCCTGTTTCCATGACGATTTTTTTTAATCTGTCCCATTAACCTACTTAAATGACCTGCAATAGCAGCAAGGGGATATTTTATTAAATTGAGAGCAGGATATTCTGCTATTACCTTCTTTCTTTTACAAAATGCCAGGTATGCCATTACAACGACTTCTCAGCACCCACAGTGTGAAAGGCTCCCCTATAAACTGTTCACTCATTTCATGACTTTCACATTACAAGATTTGGGAGATGAAATCCATGGCCTCATATCTTCACCTCTGTTGTCTGGTTGACAAGATTTCTGAAGGAGGTACTTTCTTCTATCTCTCGCCAATTTTACCCATGGTAAGGAGGCTATCATTTTAATAGATACACATGAAATAATACAAACATTTTAGAAGAGCTGTGTCTCTGAGTGTCTTTATCCAGTGAAGCTTCTGATCTTCATATTTCATGCTTTTCCTACCCTTGAATAAACAATGCCTTTCTGTGTCTCTCTTTCCTTCCTTTTTCTCCACCATATAATAGTTCTATTATAGGGGCCTCCCTGGTGGCACAGCGGTTGAGCACTGCACTGTGGAGCTGTCGGCAGCGTGCGATGCGAGTTCGATGCCCAGCCGGGGAGAATCCCACATGGTGCGGCAGACCTCTCCTGCCTCGTCTGCTCCCCTCAGCAGTGTATTTCTGATCTGCCTGTTCTGCTCCCCACTCTGTCTCTGGTGAACCCTCTCGCCGCACCACCCCTCTGGACTGTACCCCAGTTTGTATGTATAAATAAATAAATCTTTAAAAAAATAGTTCTATTATAGCAATAGCTAAATCAACTTGCTAGGTACATATTAGGAACTAAGCCACTCTGATCAGAATGTTTGTGTACCCCCCATTCATGTTGAAATCCTAATGCCCAAAGGAGATGATACTATGATAAAGCATTTGGAAGGTGATTAGGTCATGAGCCGTAAAGAGATTAATGCCCTTATGAAAGAGATCCAGAGAGCTCCTCAGGCACTTCTGCCAGATAAAGATACAAGGAGGTGCAGTCTGCAACCTGCACCCTAATCTCAGATGTCCAGAACTATGAAAAGTGTCTGTTCATAAAACACCCAGTTTGTGGTTATTTTGTAATAGCAACCTGAACAGATTAAGGCATAGGTCTTAGATCCTATTAAAAATATGCAAAAATGAGAACTATCAGAGATGTGTCAAGCACCATCAAAGTGAGGTTTTATGGGTCAAATAAAGACCTTGTCTCCTCCAGTGTGATTATCAGATTAATTATGCCATTTTTAAACGCAGAGCCAGGTTAAGCTTGATGAGGACAGTGGTTAGATGACTGTTTATTCTTTTGCTATTGAAACACAAGTCCTTTTTATTAAAGAAAAAATGTTATTCCATATGAAATACATGAAGAACAAGAATAAAAGGATTTGAGTGTAAAGAAGGGTAGAATGGGGTGGGTCCTTCTACCATAATCATGTGCAGGGTGAGATCTACATACGTTTGTGTAAGGGATAATAATTTTCAAGTGTCTCTACTTGAAAATCTCAAACTCTTGTTAGGGCAGCAAACTGCTAAAAAGTATCCGAGACACAGCTATATATTTAGCATAAACTTTGGTTTTTACATTTTCTTGTATTGCTGATCATGTATCACAGATTTAGCAACCTGGGGCACTCAAATTAGTGCTCAAGTCTGCAGCAAAGGAACTGAAGTGGAGAAAGATTAAGAGACTAGGTACAGAGATTACAAATGGACAGAGCGTGGAGGAGAAAAGGGAGGAAAGGGAGGGAAGTAGGAAGAAGGATGGAAGAACAGGCTGAACTCTTTTTGAAAAAATCAAAAGCCTCCTACTTGGTGAACAGATTGCAGAAGGACAACCCATGCTTAGAGGCAGGTATAAGAAAGAAAAGATAATAGCCCTTTGTAAATCTACAGTATTGGAGACACCAAGACCCAATCTACACATAGTTCTAATTAACAGCACTAAATACAAAAAGAATCTTTACTGGCTGAATGTATTGTTAAGCCAACTTACTTTACATGTTTTAATAAAACAAACCCGGGGGAGAAACACATTGTCAATCATCTAAATTCATGAATTAGAAATGTGAGAATAACTTCTGAAACTACAAATCTTTAAAACTTAAGATTCCTTAAACAAAGTCCACTTTACCTTGGAACTTTTCTTTGATGTGGGAATCCAACGAAGCTTAAGGTTTTTCTGTTGAAATCTAAGGGGAAAGAAATAAGGTAACATTGAAATAGCTATGCAACAAATAAAAAAAAAAAACCTCAAGGCAATAAAAATTCTTCAAATACTCCCTTTGAACACAAAATTTAAGTAAAAGGAAACTATCAATCAGAGATATGAATACAAAACTGAAACCTAAAAATCAAATTCCACATATACATTTTACATAAGCAAGTTTTCTTTTCCTTCTCCTGAAAAGTAGTCAACATATTTTGTGGATAAAAATTTTTTTGACAGTTCAGTTGTATTATATAAATCCATATGACTACAAGAACAACTTTCACACATAAATACTGAATAACATAGTTATACACTCAGGAAAAAAGGAGAGAAAAATTAAACAATTTTAGTCACAGTTTAGGTAAGCAGAGATATTGAAAGTCATCATTGCCTGCTATACTGGAGATACCTTTAAATGTAGAGGTAGGGGACGGGAGGCAGAGAGGAGCTGAGGAAGAACAGGGGACACTTTAGCTGTGTTTGTATTCACTTCATTTAAATCTAAACAATAACAACTCATCAGATTAACCATGAATTTATTTACATTTGAAGCCAAGATACACATTATGTGGAGACAGCTGGCAACAGTTCCATATAGCAAAGACACAACTAAGTGGACTGGGAAAATCAAAAGCAGGTACAGACAAAATTTATAACCTGTCTAATGGCAAGTGATCTATTTTTCAGATTTTGATAGAGTAACCATTTGTTCACCAAAAAGTCACTTACAGTCAAGCAGAGCACTTACAAAAATTTCTCCTAAGGAAATGCCTCTTACTACTTAATATTTGGGGGCAGAAGCTTGAGAAAAAGAGGCACAAAATATTGCAGATGCTGACGTGGCATTATCTATCAGAATATATCCTGAATCCCAGAATTTGAAAATACTGACCAGCTAGAGAACACAATAAAATGAAAGTTCTAATTGCTAATTAAATATCTAGGCTTTTCTCCTAACTATACAAATTCCTTGTAATACATTTGAAAAAGGAGAATTTAAAAAACCATAAAATTAGTAAATTCCTGAATCTGAGGTTGGAATTGTTCAAATCACTTCCCAATAAAGCACTTATGCTAGAAAATAGTTTTATACATAATCAATGAATTTCAAATGTGATAGATACTCAAAATAGTCTCAGTATTTCACTTTGGTTCTATCAGTGAAGTGAATCTATGATATTACTTCAGTGTTAAATTGAAAGCATGTATTTCCTCTGTGCTCAAAAGGAAGCCACTAAAAAGACAAGATTTTATTCCAAACTGTCTCACATGAAGATTTAATAAAAAGACAAACGCCACAGCCTACTGGAAATAATTTAGTAAATATAGCATTTGGTTTAGAAAAATATTTTAGTTAACATGCAGCACATCCAGAACTTGATCCAAACTTTGGACATTACAATTTAATTTGCAATTTTTCCTACATAAAGCCTTTGATGGTTTAGCAATATCTTTAATTTAAACAGAAAAGGAGATTCATGTTTTTCAACAATCACAGATAAACTAATTTACACTCAATTAGATGTTTAAAGGGTTCTTTGAAAAAACTGTGTAGCTAACTGGACAAAGGGGAACATAATCTAGAATTGGAAAATACAAATATTCTCCAAATATAAACACAGAAGGTCATTTTCTATTTCTCTTGCCTTACCTTGTTTCTCAGAGAATTTGAGAGCTCCCAAATAGCTGGAAATCCCTGGGCTTCTTAACATGGTTGCACACAGAGTTCAATAACAAAGCCTACTTTGCAGCTGGTTCTTAACCAGCAGCCTTCAGTCTATCCATACAAAATTGGGTTGAGACTTTTTTATAGTGCAGCAATAGAGCAATCAGGCATTTGTGTCCTTGAGAATATAGTAGATAGACACAAAGCAAGAGACTGCAGGCAGGAACAGCTCAAACCCCTAATCAGATTAGCAGCAGAAATCAGGACTGTGGATACTGAAACAGTCTGTATTCTTGTTATAGGACATTTAGGATGTTGCCACTTCAAAGCAACAGCCCAATCACAGCTCATGTTTCAGCTAAGTAGATAATGCTGCAACCTCACCAACAAAGGGGAAGTCAGAAACAACTCCCCTCTTCCCTAAAAATAAACAAACAAACAAAAAGAAAAACATGCAGAAACTCTCCAGCATGGGGAAGAAGGAAGAGAGCCCAACAATTCCCAGGCTGCTCCAAGACTAACTTACTAAATTAAATGAAATATTTTACCTAACAGGAAGCCAAAACCTCATAGTTAACAGTTAAGACTTATGAACAACATATGAGTGAAATTGTGGGAAAAGAAAAGGCAGATATTACTAGAGGTTCAAAAATTTTAATTTGAGACAGAAGCTCTTAAGCATTATCTATTCAACTGCCATCTGCTTAAGTTATTATCTTTTAAGAAGACTTCAGTTTTTAGAGCAGGTTTTCACAAAATTGAGTGGAAGGTACAAAAACTTCTCATATACTTCCTACCCCACACATGCATAACTTCCCCCATTATCAACATCCCCCACCAGAATGATACATTTTATCAAGGATAAACATACACTGACACATGATAGTCACTAGCCATAGTTCAGAATTTGCTGGTAGTGCTACACACTCTATGAGTTCGTACAAAAGTATAATGACATATTCATTGTTACAGTATCACATAGTATTGTGAACTGTTCCTGCCTGCAGTCTCTTGCTTTGTGTCTACTATATTCTCAAGGACACAAGTCCTCAAAAAATCCTCTGTGCTCTGCCCATTCATTTCATTTCCAGCCTTAGCAACTACTGATCATTTTTTGTTTCAGGTCTTCATAATTTTCCTTTTCCATAGTACAGTATAGCGGCTTTCCAGATTGGTTTCTTTTACTTAATAATATGCACTTAAGGGTCTTCCATGTCTTTACATGGCTTGGTAGCTCTTTTTTTAGTGCCGACTAGTAGTCCATTGTCTGGATAGATCACAGTCTACTTATCCATTGACCTACTGAAGGATGTATCTTGGTTGCTTCCAAGTTTTGGTAATTATAAATCAAGTTGCTAGAGATATCCATATGCCATAAGTTTTCAACTCCCTTTGAGTAAATGACAAGGGGAATGATTGCTGCATCATATGGATCATCTGGTGAGAGTAAGCTTAGTTTTCTAAGAAACTGCCAAATTGTCTTCCAGCGTAATAGCAAAACTTTGCATTCCCACCAGCAATGTATGAGAGTTCCTGTTGCTCCACCTCTTCACCAGCATTTGGTGGTGTCAGTGTTTTAGATTTTTGCCTTTCTGACAGGCGTGTAGTGGTATCTTACTGTTGTTTTAATTTGCATTTCCCTGTTGACACACGATGTGGAACAACTTTCCATGAACTCATATTGCCTTATATTTATGTCATATATAATGCTTACATCTTCTTTGGTGAGGTTTTTTTTTTTTTATCAGTTGTATAATGACAGAGTTTTAATAATTATTTGTGTATTTGGGTAATAGTACTTCATCAAATGTGTTGTTTTGCAAATATTTTCTCTCAGTCTATGGCTTTTCTAATTCTCTTAATATTATTTTTTCACAGAGCAGAAGCTATAAGTTTCAATGAAGTCCAGCTTATATCAATCATTTCTTTTATGGATCATACCATTTGTGTTGTATCTAAAAAGTCATCTATGTGACCTAAAAAGTCACTTCCATCCTCTAGAAGTTTTAGAGTTCTTTGAGTTCTACATTTAGGTTTGTGATCCATTTTTGACAAAGATGTAAAAAGACTCACTTTTTTTACAAGTGGATGTCCAGTTGTTCTAACGCATCTGATACAGAAGTTACCTTTGTTACATTGTATTGCTTGTTAGTCCCTGTTCTGTTGTCATAAGCCTCCATTCCCTGTATTTGCCTGTGTGCCTCTCCAGTTATGGAGGCAATGGTTTCCCTGTGTCTTTCCTTCTCTTATGGACCCATGAAGAGTTGCTGACTTTTTCAGTCTGTTCAGTTTTTATTTGCTGTTGGGATAGAGTGGTGATTCCCAAGCTCCGTAGATGCAGAAAAACTGGAATCCCCCTGTTTATATTTAACTACAACATACAGCTGGTGGGCCCAAGTTATGATAATACAAGCCCAACAAAAATATGCTATGATTAGAGACTGACAATTTTACAACTAAAAGGGGCATTAAAGAGAACCTAGGAAAATCATTTTATTTATAACATGGGGAACCAATGCTAGAGAAGTAACTTGCTCATGGGTAGATGCTCGGTTAGTGATGGAGCCACTGGTTCCTTGAGAGGCAGAATCAAGATCATCATTCACTTCCCTCCACCCCCACCCCCCACCCAGGAGGCAAGGACCCTGAGTTTGTCTGTCTTTGCTCAGTGGTGAACACTGTACCTGGTATGTATAGGCTTATAGTAAATGTTTGCTGAATGACCAAATGCAACAATAGAATAATCCTTTTTAAAGGCTAGAGTGTGCATACTCAAATAATTTGCATTGATTTTATATCCTGCTTTCAAATCAGACCAACTTAATTACTAAACTACAAACAAACTTTAACTTGAAAAGGAAGAATTACATGCTAAATCAAGGCACATCAACAGGAGGACTACAGTAATTCAACAGAATTACCACAAGGATCAGTAATAGCATCTGGTAATTTCTCTATATTTGATTACTTCAACTCTTAGAAAGCTGGGAGGAAAGAAGGCAAACAGGGTAGTTATAAAACAGCTAAACAGTGAACAACATAAGTGTGGTGTATCACTGTACTGGAAACTTTTTTATCAGGTCATGGTTACCTAAGACCAAAAATGGAAAAGAGGTGTTGAAGGATAAGAGAATGGGATAGCAGAAGCAACTGTCTGGAAATGAATAAGTAGATGGAAGGAAACAGTATTTATTTTTTTTAAATAATCCTTTCTAAAGAATTTAAGAAATGATAAAGCATAACATCACTTGCTTAATACCATTTACGTGCCTCAAAACTACTCTTATGGGACCTCCCTGGTGGGCAGCGGTTGAGCACTGTGCTGCGCTGTGGAGCTGTCCGCAGTGCTCGCAATTCGAGTTCGACGCCCAGCCAGGGAGATTCCCACATGGTGCGGCAGACCTCTCCTGCCTCGCCCGCTGCTCCCCTCAGCAGTGTATTTCTGATCTGCCTGTTCTGCTCCCCACTCTGTTTCTGGTGAACCCTCTCGCCGCCCACGCCTCTGGCCTGTACCCTAGCTTGTATGTATAAGTAAATAAATCTTAAAAAATAAAAGACAAAGAATATATTTAAAAAAAAAACTACCCTTTACAGAATACTCAATTTTTAAGTATTGTTAAAGATAAGTCCAGTGTAATTTCCTAAAAGAAAATTTCAAAACAGAATAAAAAAGATTTGGATATTCTCTTTAAGTCGGCAATGGGCTCTTAAGAGAATTACTTACCTCACCTATCAATTATTATACAAAACAAACGTATTTAAGTTTGGTTTAATTGTTTAAAAAACACAAAATTCTTCATTAAAATATGAATATACAATTTATTCTAATTATTTAATCTACATGAAACCAAATAAGACTGTGAAGAAACCTACATTTTACATCAGTTAAAAAGAGTGAATTTTTTTATGTATTACATAGTGATTATAAATAATAATTGCATTATTATTATTATCATCATCATCATCATTATTTTAGGCTGACTTATTCACATAAAAGCTACACAATAGGCAAGAATTTCCTTATGCCATTCTTTAAGTTATTGATCTGCAGAGAAAATTCCAAGTTGTGTTTTTGCTTTTCTTAATTTTCAGAGGGAAGCCATCTTAATTTGAAATGGTGACAGTGTTGTATTATCTTTCCAACAACATCACTTCATCACACAAAAATCTCTTTGACACTGTACATTTAGAAACACTAATCTTTTCCATTTTCAAGACACTGGAGTCTTCAATATTTAGAAGTAATGCTTTATGGAAGTAAATATTTTATTGGATGCTTTGAAATTTTAATCATCTCTAAATTAAAAAGAAATAAAGCAAAGCTTAAGTTGCCTATAGATGGGCATGCAAAAATACTTTGGCAGGAGAGAAGAGTGTGAAAAGGAGAAGAGGGAGGTAACTGTCATACCCACAGTCAGGATGCGTGGCTGGATGTTCTGGAGGACCTAGAATGACTTCTGAATGGGCCATTAAGATGCCAACATCCCAAAGTGAATTACTGGGGGAACTAGTCTGGCTTTGGTAAATACAAACCCTTCAAATCTGGTGAAATTCAAGCTGAAGAGGTCTTTCTGATCAGTGGTCTTCATTTAGCAAAATGTTAGATGACCCTTAAAAGTTCACACAGCTTAAAGTATGACAGTACCAGACTGAAAAATCCACATCCTCTCACTCTCCTCAGGACAATTCCCACATTCCTGATCAGTCTGGACACAACATGACATGAGCCACTGTGGTATTGGATTAAGGTCATAGTCTCCCAACCCTATAGCCCATGTGGGTACAACTGGTAAAATGTCCAGTCTGATCCCAGCTGCTGGTTGCTATTTTATAAGTATATATGATTTCTTGGTCTAGTTTTTGTTCGTAGATGTTCCTCAAAGCCAGGGCTGACTCCAGACATGAGTAACTAGGGCATATCTGAGCTCCTAACACAAGTAAATGTAGCTGATTGGAGTGGTTGCCATAAAAAAGCACAAGCAAATCCTTGCTCTGTGATTCTTCCTTCCCTTCCCAAGACTCCCACCTATGGGAGAAGGGTAAGATAATGATGTTACTATCAACTTTCAAGAGTGTATGAAACAATGAATCAGCAAATTCGACTTCTAGTAATGAACCAAGGAAATCACCATAAATGAGTACAAAGATGTTTGTCATAGCTTTGTTTATAAAACCGTAAAACTGAAAAAGCCTATACATGAGCATACATAAAAAAGTGGTAAATAAATTATACAAGAAAACCAGATTTGAAATTCAATTAGAGATTTGGAAAAAGTTTCAATATATATTATGCTAGAAGTACACACACACACACACACACACACACACACACACCAATTATTTAGAAAACAGTAAACAGAAAAAAAATCATTACCTCACAAGTAAAAGCTGTTTTCCCCTTTCTATTTTCCAAAGTTTCCATAATAAGCATGGACTACTTCTATAATTACCCAAACAAGTGAAGATGAAGGTAATAGGTTCTCTTGAAATCCCAAGATTTAGACTTAGACTCTAGATCCTGGAGAAAATAGGTTGTGAATGGAATTGTGCCCTCTAAAATGGCACTTCAACCTGCCCATTTCTCCTACACACATTCTTGGGTATGAAATGAGTTGATCCAGATAACCACCAAACTCTGGGATAACATATGCATCACAGTGTTTCTCAATGTCTACCCCAAGTGGGCCAAGACCACACAGAAACCCCTGATTATTCCTCCTCTCCAACCACCACTGAATGCACCTGTTAAAGTTCTTTCACAGATTTTCTTCTCTTTAAGTGCCTCGCTTTTGACAAACAAACTTCCCCTGCTCAAAAACCTCGACTATCTCCTCACAGAGGATTATAAAAGCTCAAGGGCTCATACCTGAGACACACTTCATGGTGCATTCCTACCACAGTACCTGCTCAGAACAAAGAGCTACAAAAATTGGATAATGAATGAATGAATCAAGAAACTAGCAAGCAGGCAAGACAACCACTGCTGTTCTCATTCCCAACCAACTCCGTTTCTTAAAAAGATAGCATGAAAGAAAAGAATTACCATTCCTTCCTTAAGCTTAGACTCCTACTAAAGTCTTCTCTTTTCAAAAGTGTGAAGCAATAATGTGGAACATAAAAATTTGTGTGCAAGGAGGCAGAAAGAGGAGAAATTGTTAAAGATTCTCCAGGTAATGGGAAAAATGGGGGAGGGGCGATGGCTCCTATAGTTCAACTGTGGACAGTGTTGGTGAGTCCAGATAAGAAAGTCAAAAGATAAGTGTCGCCAAGGTCAAAAGAGAAGTATTAGATGATGAAGGATCATGGTATTAAACCCTCAGGGAACTTGGGAGTTCACAGATGTGGCTCAGGATTACACGAAGGCTACACTTCAGAGCCAGTCCTCCTGGCCCTCATTCTGGCTGACAACACTCATGTACCTGCAACATGAGTCTTTTGGGGATCATGATGGTGGAGAAGAAAATGGAAACAAAGCTAATGAAAAGGGAAATAGCTGAGTACCCCAACAGGCAACTAGCAGTTTTGTACCACACCTGCTACAATGCTCTAAGACTGGGATAAGACCAGAGACCCTTACTGACTCGTCACTGTGGGGCTACCCCATACTAAGAGCTCAAGCATTAAACTCATTTAATCCTTTAAAGTCTGTAGGGTGATCCTATTACTACCCATATTTGCAGATAACAAAACTGAGATACAATGTGATCTAGGAAAAATCCTCAACGTAAATCTAAAGGCAAAGCCAAGCCTGGTGAGTCAAAATAAAAATAAAAATAAATATGACAATGAGACTACAATTAAATGAGATAATCTATGTGGACACACTCTGAAGACAGGAGTGCATCATTTCACCCATGTATGGATCTACATGCCCAGAAGAGATACAAATGCACAGCACTCTCCTGTAGGGGCCTGCATGATGTGGTCTTACATTTGTGCATTGTGCTTCCTGAATAGCAAAAGATGCATTCCTGGTCTAAAGAAAAATGCGCTCAAATTTAAATGGACAATATAGGAAATTATGACTAACAGGTATCTGCATACACACTGTTGTGAGTTATTGGGTTACTGGTATATTTCTAAAATTAAGACTTGCCATGGAGTGATTAATGAAATCCAATATAAGCTAGTAAAGATGGTGGCTGGGCTGAAATTCCAAAATGAAGGATATATCTCTATAGTCTAGTAAAGGAGCATTTAATATTCTAGAAGCAGCCGTAAATGGTGTTCCCATTTTCTTTGGTGAGTTTTATTAATGTGAGTAGACTCTTAATCTGGGGCATGAGGTAATTCTTCCAGTGGTAAGGCCATTTACTCCTTTTCTTTCCCTTTTATCACATACTGGCTATTCATATGTTCCAGATACCTTATTTTAATGTAATTCTCCTCCATGTGCAATGGGAAATGCTTTGTGAATTTTGTTTAGTGATAATATTCAGGACAGGTCTGCAAATAAAATTTGTGTTGTATCACTATGTAAGGTAATTTAAAACAGGCAAAGCATGTAGAGATGAAATGGCAAAATTGCCTTTAATAACTCAAACATATTTCTTTATCAGATGTGTTGAAAGAACCATGTCAGTCGTGCTATGGTCAAGAATTAAAAGAAAAAGCTCATTGCAATTCCTTAAAATACTTATTAATGTGTGTAGAGTGGTTAAATTCAGAGTCAGGGAGTAGAATGGTGGTTGCTGGGAGCGAGAGAGAAGCCAATGTAGAGTTTTGTTTAATGCGCATGGAGATTAAGTTGGAAAAGATGAAAAAGTGCCAGAGATGGACAATGATAATGACTTCTCAGCAATGTGAAAGCGCTTAATGACAACTATACACTTAAAAATGGTTAAAATGGTAAACTTTATGTTATATGTATTTTAGCACAAAAATGTACACTGAAGGTAGGGGACAAACTAACACAAATGTGGGCATGTGGGGGGCGTGCAGGGCACAGATCTCCCTGAGGGGCATAGGCCCAAAGGGACACTGACCTGCGTGTGGCCTGCAGACATCAAGAACCTTTCTGACCCACTCAAAGCACAAGCACACACAAATTCATGTGATGTAATGAATAAACACACACACAGGTGTCCACTGTATATCCTAGCATATCACAAGCTACAGAACACTGTATCTTTAAGGCTGCCGAGACCCAAACCCTTTTCTCACTGAGGGGATACCCAGGTGGAGAGGAAGGGGGTGACAGGATCACAATTACCCAGGGAGACCCAAGCAGGTGAAGAAGGTTTCTGCCAATTCCAATCACTCAATCCTCAATTTTTGGTGGTTCACACATGGACCGAAAACTAGGAGATCATGAATTTATTAGTCATCTGATATGAAAATGTTATGCATAAAATTCCAGATGGTGGACAGGTGAATATGTAAAATGACTGACAGATCATAGCTGTTCTAGAGCTATACTTGAGTGATCTGAATGAAAAAGCTTGGAATAAATTAATTTCTGGTGGAAAGGGAGCAAAATTAATTCCTGGGCTCCCTTGTCCTGAGAAGGGTAATTTAATAAGAACCACAACAATGACCACCTCAACATAATAATCAGTATGAAAATTCAAAAAAAGCTCAGCAACCTGCTATTCCTAACATCCGTAATGTTTCCACAGGCCACTTTAACTGGTACCCAAGACCTAACCCAGAGTCTCAAAACTGGTTCCCAATGCATTTGCTGCTTGATTGTGAGTGAGGAGAGAGCAGGATGTCAGTGACATTCGATGTGTTCACATCAGCTTTTTCCATGAGCAATAATCACTAGGAAAGAAGACCCTATGCTCACAGTGGCTGGCATGGGAAGGTTATGACATGGACGTCAAAGCCATAATCTACTCTGCTTGTTAAAATGACTAGAGATACCTTTATGCTTCAGAGTATGTTCAACATCTGCTATCAGCCAAATCATATCAAACCTCTGCCCCTCAGAGTCATATGGGCTTCTGGTTAAGGGTGAAGGTCTCCCTGCCCAAGATGATTATGACTTGCTCCAAATTTAAAAACAAAACTAGTACAAGCAAGAAGAAGCAGGGAAATGGAAATGGGTGGATAAATTTGACACAGAGAAGGTAGCTGGCAAGTTCGGTTGGGACTGGAACAGAGAGGGAGACATGCCAGGAAGAGCAGGTGACAGCTAGAGAGAAGGGATGAGAATGGTGCTTAAGGAGGTGTGAGTTTAGGGGGGTCTGGGAATGTCCTTCAGGAATCTGAGAAGGGACCAACCAGGCCATTCAGAGGTGGGAAGGGGGGCAAGAGAACCTCACAAAATTGATTTGGAGTGAAACACTCATTATTCCTCCATTGTAGCTAATCACCTATTGAAGTTATTAAGGAAAAATCAATCATACACAATTGATTAGAACTGATAAAAGAGTACAATCCATTTGAGTTAGTGATTAAGTAATTTTTCCTAAGGAAAGGCAAAACTTTTTTAAACTTCCCCAAAACTGAAAAGCTGAAAAACATATAATCACTAAAGCTATATACACATATTTTAAAATCAAATTGGAAAACAAAACTGCCCACATGTTAGAATTCACTCACGATAACTAGTAAACATTTCAAGCAATTATCTTGGAATTTAGAATGATTTTTATGGCTTCCAATTCAAAGACTCAAAGTTTATGTCCGAACAAGAGACCCCTTCCCATCTCCTGAAATCTTTGTCATAAAGAAAATGTACCCACTACATAAACGTCTTTGCTCCTTGTACTGGACATTCTTGTTTTCTCTTTAAAATCTGATGAGCAATAACTTCCCTCCAGCCAACAAGCTTTGCATTGAGCTCCACATCGAGTTTGTGAGCTCTCGTGGAGCTCAACCCCAAGCTAACAGATCCCTTTTTGTGCAAGTCAAAGGTTCATGTGTTAAGCACAAGTAACTCATAGTCAGAGCCCAGATCAGGAAGGCAATCAGCAATGCTGTCAACAGAGATGGAAACAGACATTTAAAAGAAAGAGAGAGAGAAAAAAAAAAGAAAATGAAAAGGATTTCTTCAACAAGAGAGAAAAGGCAGTCTGCCCTTTCCCTGAACAAGCAGCAGCAAGCAGACTAAAGTTAGCTAGAAGATAACAAGGTCAAATAGTGAGAGCACCTCACATGACCTCTCCCAACTCTGGTAGAAGTTCAGATGCATAAGCCTAGAGAGACTGCATGGGCAAGGGCAGTCCCTGATCAATGAGTTTTGTTACTCTGGAGACATTTGGAGGGAGAAGTGAACCCAAGCATGGTGATGGGGCAGGCAAAACAAGCTCCCATTCGCTCCTTTTTTCTCAGTAAAGAAATGAATCACCCAGACAAGACATGTGAACTTGAAGCTCTTGTGTGGTCTCCAACCACAAAATTAACTCAGGCTCCTCCTATAGTTGCTCATTTGTCTCACATGCAGCTAATTGCTTTGCCATAACATCTTACTATCAAGACTTGAGCAAGTATGAACAAAAATGTCAGCATAGAAAAGTGCCTCTTTCCTAGTCTCTAGCTATTGTATTGAGTATTAGAGAAAACTAAGAAAAAATATATAGTTTTGACCTAAAAGTTTCAACTATTCAGGCAGTTCTCTTAGATGCCTCACTGTGGCTATTAACCACCAACTTTTATTATACCTTATTACTGATGAGAACAAAGAGGTGTTACAGAGTATAATCTCCATAAAAAGGGAAGATCCATGTTCTCTGCCCCACCTAATGAAGGATGGAGCAGAGCAGAGGGAGAAGCTGAAAAAACTTGGAGGAGACACACTAAGGGAGACACATGGAACAAAGCAAAGACATGTGAGGAAGAGGGGTGCATTTGCTTCTCAGCTTTGGACTTGCACCAGGGACTTAAGGGGCATGGAAGGAGACACATGGAGCAGAGATTTGGAAAGATACTTGGAAAAGTCATGGGTGAGAGACCCCTGGGGAAGCTGTAGATTGCAGCTGTTACTTTCATTTTGCTCCTTTCATCCCAGGCTTGCCTGCCCCTGTCTGTCCCTTTCCTATGGTTCTCTGCCAGACGGTGCCTAAACTTGTGGCAAGTTTTTATGCCTCAGTGACCCCATTTTGGGTCAACCCAGTTTGGCTGGGCATTTATTCATGAAGGGATCGATAACTTTGAGTGTTTTATTGGGAAACTATTATCTTTTCTTCTCTACACACACTATTCTGTTAAGGTTCTTTCATATAAAGAGTATGCTTTGTTTTTATGCAGTGGATGGCAGAACCTCTTTAGAGCACAAAGGTTGGGGATTCTGGGGTACCCCTCAGTCTGCACTCTAACAGAGGAAAGGAGAGAATGTAATGAATGTAATTTTAGAAATGAAACTTAGGAGAGGTTATTTAAGAGCTCATTCAATCTAATCCTACACATTACAGAGAGCAATGGAACTGACCTGTCCGTGGTCATAGCCCATTTGTGACAGCTCTAGAATCCAGGTCCCCCACTTCCTAGGACTGAATCTGGTGACATTCCCTCCCTACCCTAAACATGACCTCACCACTATAAGACTTTATTACGAAACGTGAACAATATTCTAAGAGCCCCCCAAAACACTTTGGATTAAAAGGATACATTAAACATTTCTTGATAGTGTCAACAGGTGGACTAAATCATGGACTGGTGAGCCCTGTCCAAGCAGTTTGGCCCACTATACTGACCAAGAGGTGCCATGATAAGATAAAAAGCACTAGATCCTGACTAATGATTGTCTCACAATTTCCTGGAGGGAGAAAGCTCAGAGCCCACAAAGGCAATTGGACTATAACCGACTGCGCATGCCTGAGCGTAGCCCAACCCAGAAGCTAAGAGGCTGCTGTCCTCCTCACCGCATGGACCTCTCCTCCTAACTCCCTTTGGAGATCCAGGTTATAGTCTCCTTTCCCAAATGACTCTCTTATGCATGAGTCTCTAATAAAACTTTGCCTGGATCAAGTACAACTACTGCTCTCTGAAAAATTCTTTCCCTAGAGGGCAAAGAACCCACTCTTTTGGGTTGAGGCCCTGTAATAGGCTCTGCCCACCTATCTCCA
This sequence comes from Scalopus aquaticus, assembly GCA_004024925.1. Classification (NCBI taxonomy): domain Eukaryota; kingdom Metazoa; phylum Chordata; class Mammalia; order Eulipotyphla; family Talpidae; genus Scalopus; species Scalopus aquaticus. Next base: position 47,916 of record PVIJ01011923.1, read on the forward strand.
GACATCAGTCTTCTAAGCTTGCCTAATAAGGCAATGTGCAAGTTGACTGGCTGGCTTATAGGTCACCCACTGTTTACTGTGCAAATTCTGGGCTCATGCAAAGCAAGAGCCTACCTTTTGGCAGACAAAGGGTTACCCTTTGCCAAAATCTTTTAAAAGGCTGCTCTGTTCCATTTACATAATAATAGAAACTCTCCAGCGGCTTCAGCCTGACTCTAGAGCAGGCTGACTTGCAGGGTTAAATGGAATGCTTAACTTCAGCTAAGGCCTGGAGCTTCCTGGGCTGTGCAGGTGAAACTTCTGCCTCACCCCCAGCTCTTTCCCTCGCTCAGCCAGAAAACTCAGGGTCAATCTTTGGAGCAATTTATTTAGCATGCAACCTGACTTGCTGAGGAGCCCCAGCTTCAAAAACAGCAACCAAGAGTCTCCAAATAAACTGTATGTCCTGAGTACTTATTCATAAAGGAGTTAGTGGGTCAGGTACAAGAACAATCCTTAGCATTCCAGAAACTATAGGTCAGTTAAAAAGAAAAATCTTCCGTATTTTAAGTCAAGGAGGGTGAGTTGTTGGACAAACCATGCTTGAATACAAATATCCACTATTTTTAATTCTATTAAAATCTGGGCTCAAAGACTCTCCCCTGCCCCAGGCTTCTTGGACTTCTATACATATCAGGAAAATAATAGATCTGTGGTGATTAACTGTAGCATATTCATCATTGCACAAATTTTCTTTAGTTTTTAGCCCGTGGACTCTGTTACTCAGAAGGCATTACACCCACCAGTGCACCACAATTTGATATGTCCCAACAAAGCTTTGAACACTCGCATCAAGTTTCAACAATGACCTGGCGATGCTGAAAGGAGGCAACATGAGTAAGCATCAGGCAGCGTGAAGGAGCAAAGCGCGAGGACAGTACTCACCATGTGAGCACCGAGTCATGTGAACTCAAATCCATCGTTCAAATATGTGATGAGGGCAAGCAAAACTAATTCAACAGCCCCATTATTCACTCCTCCTTTAGACTATTACCTTTTGTCCTGCTAACATCTCTTTCCTTTAGAGTTGCTTAGAGCCAACAGCTAAGGTAGGAGCAGCCAAGCTTTGCTTCTCAGAGTGTAGCCGGGGAAAGGACGTCCCTTTTTAAGTTCATGGGTGAGGACCCACAGTCAGGCACCCCATTTTATATCGGGGCTGCCCTGTAACAAGAGGACTGGAGTTTAGAGTGTCTCAAATGAGGATCATGTAAAATGAATTCCTGTTCGATTTTAACATGTTGGAAATATGAGTATTCCCAACAGCGTGAAGGAGCAAAGTGTGATCAACTTTTAGTTCTCACAAATACATTCCCTAGGGGATTCTGTAATAGAGGTTTATCAGAAATTCCTGTCTAGACATTTGTGGTAAAAACAAAGCAAGAGATGTGGAATACTTAAAACCAAAAAGCTTGTCTAAACTCTATGGAAAACAGTCTTGGAAAGCAACACCAATGCCCAGATCTGCCCTACATGCCTTGTGCAACCTCAACTCTAGGGGAATTAGCACTCCTTTTTTGGAGAAGACCCACAGAGGCCACAGGTGTGGCCAGACTCTGGCGGGGTACAGAGTGGCCTCCATGATTGCCACCGCTCAAACAAGCAGAGCTGTTCACAAGCCCAGGGCCATATACATCCCCTGAACTGTTCAGTTTTTGTGTGTACCTTATGCCCAAGCAGCCAATTTCCCATTATTTAAGGCCATGTCAAGTTAGAGAGCACTGAAACATTGTTATCCCACCTTTCTTCTTTTCTGCCAGTTTTTGGGGCTGTTTGATTCCTAATTTGCACGTCCACAGAGAGAAAGCCAGGAAAAGAAAAGGACGTGAGATAATTTAGTTACCGTCTACCCAGTCTGGACAGGGAGCCCTCCAACAAGATTCCTGGAGGAGGAGGAGGCTGCTGCTGAGGAAAAGGTGTGGCCTGACAGGGTGAGCTGGACCTGCCTTGCAATTCCTATAAGGCCAAGTCTCAGGGTGTTAGGAACTGCACAGTGAAGACAGTAAAAAAGGGATGACTTAATTTCACCAATAATCAGCCATGACTACTGAGCTAATCTTAAGTTGATTCTAATTAAATTTAATGTTGTAAAAGAAGGTTTCTCTCCCCAGTCCCCATGCTTTGCTACTTAACAATAGGGTATTACTGGACCTACCCTCCCACTGGCATTCTATCTTAAGCTAGGTTGCCCAACAGGTTTCTAATACAAGAGAACTATTCATAGATGATCATATTAAACCAGCAATTGAAAGTTTTGAAGGTATATATTTAGTCAGATTCCATCTAGCAGAACTAGAACCAAGGCATTTCCCCCTATATCCCCTGCCTATGTTCCAATTACATAAGCAGAACGGGGGCTTTTTTTTATTAGATCATTTCCTGTTTGGAAAAGGAAAGTATGTTCACTTTAAAATGTACATTCCACCTTTTTGGCTACTAGGTCATATATGTTATTTACGTGGAAGAAAGTGATTTTCAAATGACTGAAGACTAATCCTTCATTTTTCTATCTATTTATGTAACACTTTATTTTAAAATATCTTAGGCTATTTTTATGATGACATTTAAACTTGGACACAAGCTTATACTGTGTTAAGCTTAAACAGTATTAATAAAATTTTAAACCTCCTCCTGCAATACTGTTTTACCTTAGTCACAGATATATACACCTAAGAATATTAGCTCAAATACTAACCTTGCTTATAAAAAGAATTAAAACCTTGATTCATAAACTGTATTGTCCCCTAGTGGCAGAAAGGAATTGGTGCATTTTCCAAAGTCAATTCTACAAACACTACTCTAAAGAAAAGCAGAAAGCTGGGACACTGTCGTTGATAGCAGTTTTAATAATTCTAAAATATGTAAGGGCTTAAATATTAGCAAACTATTTCATTAATTTAATCAACAACTATGTATTGAGTATTCTAGAAGCCAATGTCTGTTCTGGGGAGACTGTGAAAATGAGTGAGGATACACTGAGAAAATTCTGTCCTAGCAAAAAACAAAACTTGAACAATGGCCTAGTTATCAAATAAATAAGATGACTTTTGTTGTTTTTATATGTCCATATTATAAATGACAATACCATATTTTTAAAAGTGAGGCAGTCTCATAAAAAAGTTACAGGCCTATATTTTTTTATATATATAAAGTGAGGCAATAATGTGCCACAAAAATATATTCTTTTGTATATAGGCATTACAGCAGTGTGAGCATTTAATTCAGGATCTCCCAGGTGATGAAACAATACTGATAAATTTCAAACCTATAGGACAGATGGTTTCTCTTCCCATCCCCTACCCTTTAAAAAATCAGGTAGTTTCAGAGCTAATGATGTTCCTACAATTGTGACTTCTTGAAGAGTGTTAGATGCTATAGGATATACGCAGACAGCTCTCTCCTGCCAATTTGGACCACTGCTGTGGCTGCGGGAAGCTGCATGCTGGGAAAGGTTCCTACCTACAAGTGGCAAACCCACGATTGTGGGTGGTTATGTCTGCTCTGGACAGGAGGGACACAGCCCTTACTAACCATCTCTGCTACTTTACCCTTGAACCGTACGCTGTCCTGATGCTTCTGGCACGTTAACAGGCTCCTTGGAAACAACACTAATGCTTTGAAGTGTTCAGTGTCACAGACATTCCAATTTTCAACCTATTATATAACTTCAAATAAGAAAATAGTCACTTGAATATTTCAGAAGAGACCCTGTGAGCATAAACTCCCACAGAAGCTGAACATGTAGGGGTTTTTCTGTTTAACTCTATCTAAGCTGTGTGGGTGCTGGTTAGATTTTTGCTGTCTAGATTCTTCCAGTTTATGGTGAAGTCTCAGTGATGGAGATCTAAATATCAAGGGATCCATTGCTAGAAGGTCTCTGATAGTTAAGTAGAAAGGGCAGGAGAAATTTAGTAAGAGCTCATAGTGATCAAAATTAACATAAACTACCACTGCTAAAACATGCAACGAGCCTTGTTAGGTAAAATGTTCTCTCTTAGACAAAGCAACAGAGAAACTTCTCAAGGAGATAATTGAAGAGAACTTCCCAAACATGAAAAAGGAAACAAAAATTGACATACAGGAAACCAGACGATCTCCATATTATTACAACGAAAGAAAAAAAACTGCAAGACTTATGATAGTAAAACTATCGAGAATTCAAGACAAGGAAAATATATTGAAAATGATGAGGGCAAAGAAACAAAAAAACCTATAAAGGAAAGCCAATCAGGCTGACATCAGATTTCTCTGAAGAAACACTACAGGCAAGAAGAGATTGGAGGGACATATATAACACACTACATGCCAACAAATGTCAACCAAGAATACTCTACCCTGCAAAGCTCTCATTCCTTTATGAAGAAAAAACATGGACCTTTTCCGACAAACAGAAACTACAGAAATTC
>PVIJ01011924.1:0-25988 GCA_004024925.1 Scalopus aquaticus
TATTTGCTTTGTTGTTTGTGTTATATTCAAAAAATCTTTGTGAGGACCAATGTCAAGGAGATTTTTCCTATGTTTTCTCCTAGGAATTTTATAGTATCAAGGCTTACATTTAATTCTTTAATCCATTTCATGTTATCTTTTTGTGAGCTGTGTGAAATGGGGTTGAATTTCTTTATTTTGCATAGGAATACTTAATTTTCCTAACACCATTTGTTGAAGAGACTATTTTCTCCCCTGAGTATTATTGACTCCTTTGTCAAATAGTAGTTGACCTTAAGTGTGTAGGTTTATTTCTGGGCTCTCAACTCGAGTCCGTTGGTCTGTATGTCTGTTTTGATGCCAGTCCCATGCTGCTTTGATTACTATAACTTTGTAGTATAGCTTGAATCAGAAAGTGTGATCTACACTGTAATTCATCTTTCTCAAGATTTACTTTGACTATTCAGGTACTTTTGTTGTACCATATGCATTTCAGTATTGTTTTCTCTATTTCTGTGAAAAATAGAAATAGGTATTGTAGTAAACCTGCAGGTAGTTCTGGATAATATAGAAGAACATTAATTCTTCCAATCTATGTACATGGGATGTGTTTCCACTTATTGAAGTTTTCTTCAATTCCTTTCATTAATGTTTTCTAGTTTTCAGTGTAAATATATTTTACCCCCTTGATTAAACTTATCCCTAAGTTTTTTTATTACTTCTGATGGTGGTGTCAATGGAATTGTGTCTTTATTTCTTTCTGGTATTTCAGTGATACCGCATAGAAATGCTACTGATTTCTGTATGTTAATTTTTATCCTGCAACTTTAAAGAACTTATAAGTTCTAGCTTTGGAGGTGAGGAGTCTATAGGTGGTATGTGTATCTATGATCTGTTTATAGCATTTGCAAACAAAGACAACCCTAATGTAAATTAGGGGCCTGTGAACTTTAGGTGATTATGAAATGTCAATGTATGCTCATCAATTATAAAACCACTTTGATGGGAGATTTCAATAATGAAGGAAGGAGGCTGTACATTTGTTGGGGGGGGGCAGGAAAATCTCTATAATTTTAATTTTGCTATGGATGTAAACTATTCCAAAATAGTCTTTAAAAAATTATTCAATGAGTTACCCATGAGGAAAACTGATCAAGCTTTAGGACTCATCTAGGTTTCAATCCATTAAGCCACCGCTGTGTAACCACGAGTAATCCACTGGTTCCTTTCCTCTCAGTAGTGTTCTTTTATCCTGGTCTAGCCTTGGGATAAAAAAATGACCCTATGCAAGCAAGTGAAGATTTTCAGCTCACCTGAACAGAGCTTTTCCATCTCTTCAGTCTTAGTTTATCTTGTTCCTATCATGTTCCTCTCTCTCCAATGTATTCGAAAATATTTTTCACTTTTATCTTTTCCACCCCCTATATAGTGTCATTATAGTGGGATTTCTTTTCTGGTGTGAATTAACTCATCCTCCCAGGAAAAAGAAAGGTAAAATGCCATTTTCAGAGAGTCATAAATGGAAAAGGATTGGGAATAGACGTAGGTATAGGAACAGACTCTTAACAGAGAGTGTCTGTGGCCGTCCCATGGAAGACCCAAAGGGAATTGGGAGAATGCATCCTCAGTGTAAGTGGGGGCTGAAACCAGCTTCCCTGGAACTCAGATGATTCCATTTAATGGTGGGTGCTGCGCCACTCTGGTGAGCCAGCTTCATCCCTGGGAAGCTTATCAGAGCCCATCTCTCTTCAGCCTGGCTTTCCTATTATTTGCCATGCCTCAGAGCCCATCACTTCGCGAGCTCTGTGGAAAAGCAGCCCAGCAAGCCAGGTTACCCGGCGCAGGGACATTCCGGTTTAGTATGGAGCTGGTGTGGCCTTGGTTCCTGTGGTTGCTTCATTTCATCCTTTTCACACTCTTCGTCTAGGCTGGTAATAGCTTAATATATCAGAGCTAGTTTCTCAACTTCAGGAGCTGCCTGAAGAAAATAATCACTACTGCGCATGCACGGACAACTTCTTAGTGCAGAGCACGTGCTTGTGTCCTGACACAATCCTCAGCGGATGCTGTGAGATGAAGCAGCGCCTCCGCTAGCAGTGGTGTGGGGGTCCTCGCGCCTCAGCAGCCTCTCCTCTTTGGCTATTCAGGTCCTTGCATTGTACCATGCAGTATTGTTTTCTCTCTTTCTGTGAAAAATAGAAATAGGTATTTCTCTACATAACACATTAGGCAACTGAGAACCAGTGAGGACCCAAACAATATGTCTTGGTAATTATGGGGTATTTTGTTTCCATAAGCCTTAAAATGCAGGGACAATATTCGACTTTTAAGTCATGGAAACTGTGTCTTAGAGACAAGAAAGTTGTCCCAATAAGTGACAGAACTCCAGTGGAAACCAGGATCGTGGAGCCAGCCTTTGCTCCTTCTAGCTGAAGTTATGAAAAGACAGAAGCAGGTTCAGTGACACGCCTGAGGTCCTGAGGCCAGTGCTGAAGGCCAGTGTCCTTCCTCATCACACTGGCTTCTCAGAAGGAAGGCCACTCTCCGCTCAGGTGGAGGGAGAGGGCTGGTGGCTGCCCGCGCTCCGGTGCCTGTGAGTTTTCTGTGGAGAAGTAACACGATCTGCAGGGCCAGAGCTCTCCGATGAACGCGCCTGTCGAAGGGCAGTGCCTCCAACACTGAGAACACGCCCCTCCGCCCAGGGCTGGGGTGGACACGAGTGGGAGAGGAAGCAGAGGACATGGAAGCAGAGTGAGTCATGGCGGAACCTTCCCGAAGGACAGCCTCTGCTTCTGAGCCCGCAGGATGAATGGATTTCCAAATTTGCTTTGCACAAGCCTTTCCTTAGATACACTATCTCATTTTCAAAATCATATTTAAGGAGAAAGGTTGAGAGGAAGAGAAGAAGGGAGACCCTCAGGGTCCAGAGAAAATTAGAAACGGTTATAGTGGCCAGACAGCTCCATGCAAGCATCGCCATCAATTTCCAAGAGATTCTGGGGCTGCAGGTGCCCACCGGGTCCATCTTTACGCCGAAGGATGTTCCAGGTTCCACACAGAAATGGACAGAATTGCCCTGCTATGTGCACCCCGATCAATATTTCATTATCAATCTGTTATTGTTTGCAGAACTTTCTACTTCAGACTCCTAACGGTGGTCAGTAAATCTTGCTGAGCAGAGCAGCCCACTGAATGAGGGCAATTTTTCACCAATCATCTTTCTTAGATTTGGTAAAATGAGCAGCAATTCATGTCCCTTCTCAAGCTCCCAGCCTATAAGTGAGCAAGTGCCTTTCTATTATCACAGATCATTGCCTCGGGCCTTTCATCGAAAGCCCACGGAATCTGACTTTTGGTCAGGACCCAGCAGGCCCCCCTGAAGGACAAAAGCCCTCAGTACTGGTGTGTCAGGTTGACAAGAAATCTGAGAGAAGGAACGGCTAATGTCAGCCTCCTGATAGGTTTCTTAAGTCCATCCATTTGACACAAAATTAGTGAACTTTTCATTGTGGCAGATCTGGTGCTTAGCACTGGGGCTACGGTGGTAATACAGAAAATGTGTGTGGGTGATTTCTACCAAAAAAATAAAGAAAACAAGTCAGGAAGTAGCTGGTGATTGGGATAAGTAGTGGAAAGATACCTCGATCAGGTAATAACTTTCCCAGAAAAGATTACTACTAAGTGGAGTTCTTCATAAAAAATAGCAGCCAGCCAGCCACATATATATATATATATATCCTGGTTGGCAGGATGGATGTATTTCCAAATATATATATATATATATGTGTGTGTGTGTATATATATGTGTGTGTGTATATATATGTATATATGTATGTATATATGTGTATATATATACACACACACACACACACACACACACACATATATGGAGAGAGAGAGAGAGAAACTAGGTAAGTATTTCAAATAGAGGGGACTGCAAAGACAGAAGCTCAAGTGTGAAGGAAGAGTTTTGTTTTGTCAAAGAGAGAAAGATGTTTGTTAAGCCATGGAGAATCTGCTTTTTATTCATGCCTTACAAAAGGACTTATTTACTTATGTTACCAACAAGGGCATTAAAAACTAAGAATGTCTGAAATAAAAGGCCACTCTGAGGAAAGAAGCTCTTACTCCAAACCTCTGTCGGGGCCTGGATTCCTGTGAGGGTGCTAGTCCAAGAGACCAGAGTTGCAAGCAGCTGCCTCCTCCGTGACCGCCAGGTGTTAGCGCCGGAAGCGCCACCAGAATGGCGGCTGACAAAGCCGAGGGGGTGCGCTCTCACAGCCCTAAACTCATGCGCAAGGTGTCCCTGTGTCTTGTCATTGCTCTTTCCAGAAATACCGATTAGAGCCGTAACTTGCACTAGCGCCTTTAAGCTCCTGAGGACCAATGAATAAGGTGGTTGGTTCCATGTGGAACTCCAGTCTGCCCATATTCCACGATGCTTTTGGAAAGAGAGGGAAGACTCGCCTTAATTTCAGTGGGTAATCTTGGGGTCTGGGGGTTTGGTAGACACTGGAACGACAGGTGGGAGAAAATTCTCACAAGACTATGCTATGTGTGGCAGAGAAGTGTCCTTGGTTGGACATGCGCCTGTTGATAGTTTCCAAGGCCAGGAGGCCAGGACCGCAGCCAGTCTTCTACCAAGAAGAATGGGGCCAAGGGGTCTCCCTGGTGGTACAACAGCTTAAGTCTCACTCAGCACTATGAAGCTATCATAGCCATTGCAGCACAAGTTCAATTTCCAGCCAGGGAACTTCCCAGACGGCACAGCAGACCTCTCCTGTCTCCCCGCAGCTCCCCTCAGCATTGTACATCAGTCGATCTGCCTGTTCTTCTCCCCACTCGGTCTCTGGTGACTCCTCTCAGCCCTCCCCCCACCCACACCTCTGGCCTACACCCCAGTTCTTGTGTGCATAAATAAATAAATCTTAAAAAAAAAAAAGGAATGGGGCCAAGATGCTCTCAGGACCCAACAATCGGTGAGCCAGCCAGCGGGAGACTCTGGTCAAGCGGGAGGACCCATCACTCTCCACCCTCCTGAAGCCTCAGGATACGTCAGAATGAATTGAGCCTATGCTGGGTGCCTTTCATGACACTTTTCCCTGAAAGGAAGAGTCAGGGGATTCTAATGGTGTATTGATGGGACAAAAGAGAAGAAAAAATTTTTGTGTAGTGCTCCTGAAAGACCCTTTTTTATAAAATACAGAAAAATTGGCTTTGTACATACACAGTTAAGGTAGACATGGCGGTGTGTGATAGGCTTGACATTCTGTTTTACTCGCTGTTAGGTGTTGGAAAGTGGCAGGAGTCGAAGATGCTCTTGCTTCTGCAAGTTTGTGTGTCAGTCTTTAATGGCTCTCCCTTGTCCTTGAATCTGACATTCTCGAGGATGAGAGTCCTATTGTTTGCTTAGTGTTGCGTCATGGATAGCTTTATGCTGGCATTTAATGGAAACATAAATGACTGCGGAGATGATTGGAGGCACTTGTGCCTGGGGGCCAGGGAAGGGGGACCCATGAAATGACCCAGTTCCCAAATTTGTGAGTTACTGACAGAGACTTCAATTCAATGGAGGTTCCAGATTTTGTACTCCTGCTTTATTTTTTTTTAAGATTTATTTATTTGCATACGAGCTGGGGTGCAGTCCAGAGGTGTGCGGTGGTGAGAGGGTTCACCAGAGGCAGAGCGGGGAGCAGAACAGGCAGATCTACTGAGATACACTGCTGAGGGGAGCAGCGGGGGAGGCAGGAGAGGTCTGCTGCGCCATGTGGGAATCTCCCCAGCTGGGCATCGAACTCGTGCCGCAGCTGCCAGTAGCTCCACAGTGTTGCGCTCAATTCATTGTGCTACCAGGGAGGCCCTCTACCCCTGCTTTAAATTTCCAGTAATGCCTTCAAAAATTTTTAATAAATGGTAAACTGGAAAGTCAGAAAAAGAGATGGAAACTAAAATCACACATTATGTTTACTTCAGGTCGCATTGTGTTTTAAAATCTCATGCTGCTCTTTTAAAGCACCAAACAGTTTTAAAAATTTGATTACTAGTCTTTTGAGATATAATGAACATAGCGTCATATTGGTTTAAGGTATGCATTTTGATTTGCTGTATGTCCGTGTTGCAAAATGATGACCACAGTGAATTTGGTTATCAGCCATCGTATCTCATCGTGATATTCCTTGTGATGAGCACCGAGTTGTTTTATCAGCTTGAGATCTTTCATGTGCTGGAAATGGCCCACGAGGTGGAATGGCCTCACAACTCAAGCCAAAGGCGTAGAGCCATGGTTTGGATTTATTGGGGTGAATCCACTTTACAGCGATAGAAGCAGACAATTCATTTGGCAGAAAATAGGAAAGGGGGGAAGGTCAAGACTCTTGGCGGAGCTTGGAGGCTGGCCACGGGGAGCAGGTGGGGCCTGGCCAAAGAGCTTCTGGCACCGTCCCTCTGCATTTGCACTTCACAAAGCAGGAGGCCTGGGGGCCCTCACCCAGAGAAGAGCGGCACACTGCAGGCACGGGGTCCAGAAGCATCTCTGCTTCCTCAAATTCAGTGCCAACATTCACGTCACTTTTCTTTTTTCAAAGATTTTATTTGTTTATTTATGCATACAATTACTGGCATGTAGGCCAAAGGTGTGGGGGGTGAGAGGATTCACCAGAGACAGACTGGGGAGCAGAACAGGCAGATCCACTGAAGTACACTGCTGAGGGGAGCAGCGGGGAGACACGAGAGGTCTGCTGCGCCCTATGGGAAGCTCCCTGGCCTGGGATCGAACCCGTGCTGCAGTGGCTGCCAATAGCTTCACAGCGCCAAGACTTAACCCTTGCACCAACAGGGAGGCCCTCACGCCAGTTTTCGGAAGCATATTATTAGGCCCGCCTGTTCTGATTTAGGTCTGCCTTGCCTTTCCATGTCCGTCAGTGTCTTTGTAAACAAGCGGTTGCCATTCATTGATTACTTCAGTCCCTCTTCACAATCACCCCCACCTTTCCATGGCTGTACCCACGTCAATACAAAACACAGCTCCCTCGATCAGAATCACGCTGATATCATCCACAAGACACAAGTACGTCTCACCTCCACAGGCAGTTAGAGATGGAGGGGGCAGAAGGAAATGAAACCAGCCCTCGACTTTCTAAAGCAAATTGGTCTTTGATTTGCCCTGTTTCAGTCCTCCGATGGCAGATGCCAAACACTGCCTGGACAAGTCAGAACTAAGCCCAATTCTGACCAGACCTGGCCAAGGCGGCCCCTGAACCCCATCTCTGCTTTGCACAGAACTGCTTGGAGAGGTCGAGCAGCTAGTCCTGCGGCCGCCAGCTGTGCCAAGAGGAAGTTCAGCGGATACAGGTGTGCTCCTGGGTGCCAGCTATTTATTCCTTTTGTTTGCAGCCAGGCAGCAAATCAAAAGAATTAAGGGGATTAAAAAGTAGATAAACTCAGTCACTTCATCCATCAAAAGAGGGAAGTGGAAAGTGGACTCGTTTCAGGCCAAGGTGAGTGCACAGAACGGGACGGAGAAATGCAGCTCAAGGGGAAGGAGCGCTGGGACCTGCCCCTCTGTCTGCTCGGCCGGCGCGCCACCAGACCAGCCCCGCTTCAGCACGAGCGGCCAGAGAGACGCTGTCACATCCACGTAGGTCCCGAGGCCCGCAGCGGCCTGCCGCAGGGTGCTGAGAGGTCGTGGATGGCTGGGGTGCAAACCGGGGCAGCGCTTTGGGAAGGCGTTTTGGCAGTAAGAGTCGTGAGCCTTCAAACTCCTTTGATCCTCTAATTCCACTTCTGGAAAGCAATCCCGAAGACTGAGCGCACAATTTAAATATAAAAGCTCACGGACATCAACAGAGAGCAAGGCTTGTCCACAATTCAAACAGCAGAAAATAACCCAAATGCCCTCCCCTGCAGGGGCGGCTTAGCCCTGGTGTCGGATTAGTTAAGATTAGCTCTGCGCGAACATGGGCACCGGCGCAGGTCGTGCGCTCTCCTGTGGGCAGTGGACGGTGGACCTGGGCAGGGTGGGCTGGTCCAAGCTGCCTTGTTCTTTATCTCACTGGCACACTGCACCCTCGTCATGGAAAGTCTCGACTACCTTGATATTGAAGACTCAGTCATGTGGGTCCTCCCTGGTGGCGTAGGGGTTAAGTCTCAGCTCTACCACACTAGGACTGCTGCGGCCTGAGTTCAATCCCCCTGCAGGGAGCTTCCCACATGAGCAGCAGACCTCGCCTGCCTTCCCGCTGCTCCCCTCAGCAGTGTATTTCAGTCGATCCACCTGCTCTGTTCCCCACTCTGACTCTGGTGAACCCTCTCACCCCACCCCAACACCTCTGACCTACACCCTGGTTCTACGCAAAAATAAGTAAACAAATCTTTAAAAAATACTGTCGTTTGGGTGGCTCACAGATGCTGCCTGTTCACGTTCAAGTCAAAATAGCAGAGATATGGGCCTCCCTGGTGGCACCACAGGTTAAGCACAGCATTATGAAGCTGTCTGCAGCCACTGCAGGGCGAGCTCGATCCCTAGCCAGGGAGCTTCCCACATGGCGCAGCAGACCTCTCCCGTCTCCCCGCTGCTCCCCTCAGCAGTGTACTTCAGTGGATCTGCCTGTTCTGCTCCCCACTCTGTCTCTGGTGACTCCTCTCACCACCCCACACCTCTGGCCTATACCCCAGCTTGTATGCATAAATAAATAAATAAATAAATGTTTTTTAAAAGGTAGCAGAGATCTTAGGTTACTTGGGAATTGCTTTTTCCTAAAATGTGTCCTGGGAATGCATAAAAACTTTTCATGTATGTATAAAGTCAAAAAGAGGTTATGAATTTTATTTTTTAAGACATTTATTTATGTAAGAGCTGGGGCATAGGCCAGAGATGTGGGGATGAGAGGATTCCCCGGAAACAGAGTGGGGAGCAGAACAGGTAGATCTACTGAAATCCACTGCTGAGGGGAGCAGTGGGGAGACAGGAGAGGTCTGCTGTGCCACATGGGTCAGCTCCCTGGCCGGGGATCGAACTCATGCTGCTGTGGCTGTGGATAGCTTCATAGTGCTGAGACTTAACCCCTTGCGCCACCAGGGGGGGCCAAGTTTATGGATTTTAAAAGGTGTCTCCCACTCCGTGTGGGTGTGGACATGCACGCTCTGATTGTGTAAAAGCACATTTGATTAAAAAACAATTTTAGACACCTGAGGACCCTGAGCTATGACTGTTTCCTCTGCCTTTCCCCAATATTAAATGTAGGCAGCCCGAGAAGTGAACCAGCAGGGCCTGGTGCCAATCGCTAGAGGACTTGGTCATTCCGCTTTCTGGAAGATATTGGGATAAGATATTAACTTTTTTTTTTTTTATTTTTGAAGTCTCGGATTGCTACTAGAAAGCTGATACCTAATAATATTTGCACTCTATAACTGTATTTGGTCAGGGGGACCTAAGGAGATAGTATGTGGAAGAAACTCATAAACTTGGTCATTCTAAGTTTGCTTTAAAAGTCTTTTGAGTTCAAGTGTTAGAAATAAAGAACCTTTAAGCTAGTAGCAGCAATACCAATAGTCAATCTAAAAATACCCTTTATGTCAGCATTACAATCCCGTCAATTGTTCCATCACTTATAGTGTTTTGTGAATCAATATCTACACAATGTCTATGTATTGTGTTTAGCTGATATGATGCTTGAGTTTTGAATTTCTTTTAATCTGTAGGAAATCAGTCTCTTTCTCTCTCTCTCTCTCTCTCTCTTTCTCTCTCTCTCTCTCTCTCTTTCTCTCTTCCCCCCCCCCACACCATTCCCCACCCCCACTTACGGGGAAAAAATGAGTCCCATTTTCTGTTATTTTTCTCATATTCTACATTTGGCTATGTGGTATCATGTTCTTTTTCCTGTAAATGTTGAGCCTTGATAGAGATGTGATCAGGTTCATGTTAGATTTTTTTTTAAAGATTGATTTATTTATGAATACAAGCTGGGGTGGAGGCCAGAGGTATGGGGTGGTGAAAGGATTCACCAGAGACAGAGTGGGGAGCAGAACAGGCGGATCTACTGAAACACACTGCTGAGGGAGCAGCGGGGAGACAGGAGAGGTCTGCTGCGCCCTGGGGGAAGCTCCCTGGCTGGGGATTGAACTCATGCTGCAGTGGCTCTGGATAGCTTCATAGTGTTGCGCTTAACCCGTTGAGCTACCAGGGAGGCCCCACATGTTTGATTTATTTTCAATCTTCATAAGCACTTGCCTACACTTTATCTCTTCAAGAGCACCTCAGTACTTCTTTTGATGTTAAGGTTCAGGAGTTATCAGTTCGATCCATCCATTTTTAAATTACCCACTGCCTTCCGCCCACTAATTTCAGCTGGCTCACTTAGGAATGATTAAAGATCATCATCTAGATATCCTGCTACATCAAAAGGTGGCGGATGGTGATATTCTTTCATTCTCTCTGCTCTACAAACTGATCTGAAGGATTCCTTTCACAAAGAACGTTTACACTTCACTATCAGACGCCTTGAGACATAATTGACATGGGGAGATGGGAAGGCAGGAAAAATACTTGATTTCCTGGTCCTACCTTTTTTTTTTTATTTATTTGCTAGGCTTCAGGATAATGAGTTTGTTTTGACAATTTCCCAAAGTGATTTGTGAGATTGATTTCTGTGTCTTCAGGAACTCAAGGATGATGAGTTCTAATATTATAAGCAGATTTCCTTTTGATGTTATAATTGTTCCTTCTTTTGTCAGTGGAAGCCTTTTCACATGGGTGTCCTGTCCTCTTTTGGCAAAATCCCAGCAGATAATGACAGCTTTCTTGTTTTCTGATAAATGGACTTTATGCTTCTTTGTACATTTTTTTGTCTCAGACCCAGAATTAGTAATTTTCACCCCAAAATTACTGGTTCCACTTAGGGGGGAATAGTATGTGCAGATAACAATTTTGAACTCAAAAGTTATTGTCAGTGGGTGTTGACACCACTTGCTTGCAGAGCATTGCAATGGACAACACTGCGATGAAACTGCTTATTTTCGTAAAAACTAAATACATAATATAGTAATAAAATATTCAAATTCAAATTTAAGACAAAGGGTATTAGCTTACTTGATTTTCTAGCTTTATTTTTTGTATTGAAATCTTACTTTGATTTATTTTTTAGTAACTAGTTTATCTTAATAATATATGTGTGTATAAATATGCACAAAAGTATCTTAACAAAAACAGCATTATTAGTAACAATATGAGTGCTAAATACTAGTTATGGTTGAGTTTGATAACAGTTCTTTTTGTCCTTATACTACATCCCACAAAGCTTTTATAACCAAATGGTATCTTTTAAGCCACCGACTTTATAGTTTGAATCATTTGTTCTCTTTCATCTTAGGTTTTTGGTATCACTTTTATTTTAATTGGATTGAATCTTACCTTATAATTATGAAGTCATTTGCACATTCCAAAGATATAACTGTTAAACATGGTAGATTTTAAGAAATATAGATCTCATCCCATCCTCTCTACCTTCTACCCTTCTCCATATATAACTGCTTATATTAAATGATCTTTATCTCCATTTATAACTACATCTAGCAGACTAGATGCAGCTGAAGAAAGTATTACTGAATTAGAAAAAATGCCTAAGGGAATTACTCTAGCCCAGAGATAGAAGATATAAAAAGAGACAAGCACTCAAATCCTTAAATGCAAATTTTAGGTACCAAGAAAGATTGAAAATTAGTGATCTAAGAAATAGTAAATATAAAATAATAAAAGGCTATAATAAGATTTTAAAAGAAAATTAATGAGGTAGAACACAAAGGAAGAGTGGAGATACAATTTACAAAACAACACTGTTATTAAAAATGAGAACATATTCTCTGGAAAACATCAAAAATAGTCCCAGAGCAAAAGGGGCCAAAGTAGCTAAGCAGCATTCTGAGAGATGGACTCCTGGAACAGAAAAATGATATTAGGGGAAAACTAGTAAATTCAAATAAAATGGGAGTTCCACTGAGTCATATACCAAGCTTGCTCCTACTCCAGTATATGGACCACGGTATTGAAAAGGGGAATTAGGTGAGGCATGGAAGACTTTCCTGTTATATATTTGAAACTTTCTGTAAATCTGAAACTACTCTAAAGTTAAAAGTATATTTAAAAATAATCATTACACTAAAATATTCATCTTCTCAGTTTGTTGGATAGATGTGTCAGATGGGCCCGTGACCACCTCCGTTTAGGAGATTCCTGGAAGGACTGAGACACGCTCAGGTATGTGCAGGGCTGAGTGATGTAATGAGGGAGCAGATGGATCACAAAGGGAAAAGACACAGGTGGGGGCTGAAGGAATCTCCGTGCAGACTTCTTTTGCTTGCTCCCTTCCACATATAGCTCACGCTTGTCCCAGGACTAGAACAAAATGAAGCAACATGTCTGCAACTTTCACCCAGAGAAGCCTAATCAGCACCCAAGCTTTTCATTGGGGCTGGTTATTAGACACACACAAATTCCAGACTCCCAAAGGAAAGTCAGGTATTCAGCATAAACCATATAGTTTGTACAGCTCCAAAACTGTGAACCACTTTTGTCATTAAATAGTTTGTTCTTGTTCATTCCTTTGTAGTTTCTTACTATTCCATATCATAGTTTATTTTATCAGTCCCTATCTGGGAAATTTGGGTATTTGGGAAGTTTTGAATCACTTAATACATCAAAGGGCTGCAGCAAACAGCCCTGTGCATACTTTATTTCAGCCCCTTGTCAGTGTATTGTCAGAGTCCACTCCTAGAAGTGAAATTATTGGGTCCCATGGTTTTCTTAGCTATTTTCCAGGCACAAATCACTGTAACAAATTCTGCTCAGTCCCCTCTATTTGGGCATAATTTATCCTTCAAATCATCCTTCGATGACTTGAATGTGAGACAAGAATCATTTTTTGTATGTTTCAAATGTACCTTTGTGCATTTTAAGGGTTCGCACATGGAAACGAAAGAGCCCTAAATCAGAGGTAAGTTATATCCCAAGGGTAGATTTTAGTTAGGGTAGAGCTGGAAAGGAAATGGTTTGAAGGAAAAGATATGTGCATGGAGAAGTGATAAAAATGAGGGTCCAGCTCAATTGGAGATAGATGGGTCAAAGAAAAACCCTACTTCTTGGGGACCTGAATTGATAGAAGTTAGAAGTTAGGCTACAAGGCAGTTTAAAACAAACCACAAGGCAATAACAAAATGGGTCATCTGTTTCCAATTAATGTATCTAGTGAGATTAACCCAATTTGTCTATGCTGGAGTAACTAATACATATTTGGATTTTAGATATCCTATATTTCCTCGCTCACTTATTTAACAAGAAAATTATTAGACCAGTGGGCATGTGGAAGTGAGACGCCCTGGATACCCTGATGACTCTGGGATGAGAAGAATGTCAACCATTTGAGTCTCTGGGAAATAGCAGTATTTATAGAGTGGGAGGAGATAGTAAAGAAGAGCGTGCATACGGGCCGGCTCCCCTGGACATTCAGGAAGATGGGGATGTATTTCATGAATATCTCACGGATACTAGTCAAGAGAGTTACTGATCTGAGACTCTTTAGTAATGTGTTTTAGCTGCAACGTTGAGGAAGATCTAGTGATCAAGTAAAAAGACATTTCTTGCAAAATCAAATGAAGAGTTAAACTGTTGCCAAACTAATTCATGAAGTTGAAAGGCCAGGTGGGTCTGCTTTTGTTCTCAGTGCCCGACATACCTAGTCAATAAAAATGTGTCAGAAGAATGAATGTGAAAGGTATTCAAGGTAGCACTGCAATTCCTAGGAGCTTAGCCTTAGGCCACTCGCCTCTTGTGAATAACTCAGGGACTTGGGACACATTAGGGTCTTCCAAGGACCTGGTTATTCACCGGGACAATCCACTGGGCTCCCTAAACTTGGTGCAGGTGACTCTTTGTTCCAGAAGGGCCACCACCCCACACCCTTGGTCTTTATAGTCCTGAGCTCGAAAGCCTTTGGGGTCACACTTGCCCCTTCCCAGTTCCCATCTCTTTTTCAGTTGCTTTGAAGAACAAATACAGAGCCCTTTGGCCTTACGGCTCCATTTGCTAATCAGTATGGAGAACTGGAGAATCAAAATAGCCCAATGCTGGTTGATGGAAGAGCCTTTCAGCTCTTTTTCCCTAGTTTTCTTCCCCGCACACTTTTTATTCCCTTTATCAGATGGTATCTGCTAGTGACTGAATATTTGCGGTCCCTAATCTCCTAAATTCATATGTTGAACCCTACAACGTAATGTGATATTTGGAGGTGGGGTTTGGAGGAGGTAACTGGGGTTAGACTAGGTCATGAGATGGTGTCTCCGTGATTGGATAAATGTCCTTATCAGAGCGAAAGAGACTTCTCTCTCCATCATTTCAGGACGCCACAAAGAGGCTGCTGTCGGCAAGCCAGGAGGAAGTCTCCCACGGACCCCAGCCATACTGGCGCCCTGACCTTAGACTTCCTGTCCTTGGTGACAGAAAAAGCTTCTGTTGCATCAACCCTGTCACATCCTCTACAACCTGAAGCGAAGCTCATGTGGGATTTACACGGGGCAGCAAGGGCACTAAAACTGGCCAAGGACATTGCCCAAATAGTTTGCCGGTCTCTGTCTGAGTTCTTCACCTGCACGAATACTTTTCTGCAAGACCACTCAGGTTCAGAGAACAATAATGGGATTTATTTAACAAACAGGGGAAGACAAAGAGTTACTGAGGCCACAAATGGCCATGTACCTCACCCGAAGCAGTGTCCAGTGTTTTCAAGTTCTATACATAAAAGCTCCCAAGATGGCGTCTTCCCACCACTATAGACCTGGCACACGCAGCAGCCAGACTGAAGGCCAGGACCCAACTCACGGAGACAGAAGACACAACAGGAGATGTTCACGGAGCTGCCGAGATGCCTCAGCACAGCACCAGACAATGGACACTCAAAACAGCAGCTGCAGTGGCCGAACGACCCAACAGACAGCCGCGCTCACAGCTCAGGGGGTGCCCGCTCCGGGTCTTTGCCTTCCCTACCAGGCTGTAATAGCAGCAAAAGTGGGACCGGTTTCACTCATTTGCCTACTTGCAGGGTCTCTGAACTTTTCCTCTCTGAGGTTGGCTGCCGGAAGCCCGCCCACATCCTTCAGAGTCTCGCAACAGCCTTCTGTAAGATCGGCATGGTGGCGGTGGAAATTGCTGACCCCGAAAGACCTGAAGACCTAAAAACGCTGAAATCCCAGAAGCTGAATCCCGATCGCTGAATCCTGGGAGCTGCTTCTGCAGCCCCTTGTATTTCTTATCAGAGTCTCCACCCCACCGGTCCTTCGCATTTCTCCCTGGGCTCCCCACCCTCAGCAGCACCCCTCCAGGGGCGCCCCCTGAGCAGTCTTTGGCTTCAGCCCATGTGACGGAAGAACTGCTCTCCCAGGCTCCCTTACAGCACAGAGATCACGCGCACAATCAGGACCCCTAGCAGGCCAGCTCCATCCTTCGCCTGTTCCTTGTTGATGGACCTTCGGGGTGAACGAGCCGTTGCCTGATTCCCACCCACCTTCCCATCTCAGCACAAGTGGATATTTTGTGCCTTTTGAAAAATTCCCTGGCAAGCTGAAATGCAGGAGTCGCCTTCAATCACCTTTCTAAAACAGCTCGTGCCAGCTCGCCCTCACGCCGCCTTGAAGCAGTTTGAACCTGCTGAGCGGACTCTGGGATCTCACACTCAGGTCAGACAACTCGGCGGTCCGGTCACTAGTTCACCCCCTCCTATGCCCATCCTCTCTTACAGTCCCAGTGCTTTCTGGAACCTGCGTCTTTTCCGCTTGGCCTGGTCTGCCTTGCCCCCTCACACTTCAGTGCTAGTTCCAGACTGTTTTTCTCCTCCTCTGCCATCTCCTCGGGCATTTTATCCAGGTCTATGTTTTTGTGGCCACTTAAAAGCCAGCAGGGGTCAAATGTACCTCCTGGGGCCTGGGCCACAAGGGCATGGACTTAGATGCTTCAAGAGTTTCCAAACTGAACACAAAACTTCTGCCCACCAAGCGCAGGTCTGCGCTAGCACCTGTTCTGCTGATCAGAAATGTGGGCGTCACCTGCATGTTGTTCTTTCCTCCCACCCATATACCATCTCCCAAAGAAGTCTTGTCACTTTTTCCCCCAACCATGTCTTGAAGGCATCCATTTCTCACCGTAATGCTGCAATAACCCACTACATCACAGACCAGGCTACCATGAGCCCCCCAAACTATGTCAGGAACCCCCTCATTATCCTCTCTTTGAGCACCCCACATCTCTTCAGTCCATTCTAGAGATGAGGGGATCTTTGCAAGCACCTGTGGTTAGGCCCCACCTCCCAATTGTATTGAAACAAAACCTTAAAGGTTATTTTTGTTTGCTTTTAAGTTAGAGTCCTCCTTGCCCAGACCCTCCTTACTATCTCCATCTTCTCTGTACATTATGTTTCTTCATTGGTGCTGCTTACTTAGGTTTGTTACATTATTTTTGCTATCCTTCTTCCTACCCCAGGACATTTGCACATGTAATTACCTGTCATGTTAAAATTCCTTACATGTTCCCTTGACATAGTTAACTCAAGACCTTATTACTGACTTGCTTTTTGTAGATGAAAAAGTTATTTTATGTACATTGTAATTCTATCTACATGTAAAGAATCATGATGATTACAGCACTATTTCCATAGTGAAAAATAGAATACATAAATGCTTACTAATATTGGAATAATCAATGTAGTAACAGTATAACCTATGTTAACATATTGTTTATCCATTTAAAACATACTTAACATTTCAATGAAATGGTAATAGACATATAATTAAATTGAGTAATAAGAATGCATAATTATATGGAATGATTATATAAGACTGTTATCCTCTTAAAATCAAACAAATATGTGTGTTTCCTTGTGTTAGTGTATTTACACAAGGAAGAAACCTACATATTCACTCATGAATATGGAAATAGCAATGTCACAGAGGCCAAGATCACTGTTGATTTTTATTTTCTTATTTCCACATTTTTGTATTTTGTACATGAGTTATAGTATTATAATCTTTATAAGCATTCATCTTCAAAGTATTTTATAAACTAAAGCTTTGAGTAACTTGCGTGATTTTTTTAAAAAGGTTTATTTATTTATACATACAAGCTGGGGTACAGGCCAGAGGCGTGGGATGGCGAGAGGGTTCACCAGAGACAGAGCGGGGAGCAGAACAGGCAGATCAGAAACACACTGCTGAGGGGAGCAGCGGGTGAGGCAGGAGAGGTCTGCTGCGCCATGTGGGATTCTCCCCGGCCGGGCACCGAACTCACATCGCTGCTGCCGACAGCTCCACAGCGCAGCGCCCAACCGCTGCGCCACCGGGGAGGCCCAGCTTGCGTGATGTTTAAGAGCTCCGTGGCACAGCTGCTGAGCAGGGCAAGAACATTGAGAAGGTGGCCCTCTAGCCTCTGCCGGCCAATGTGAGGCAGACCCCAGCACCCACAGTGCAGGCTGGGCGAGAATGACAGTCCCCTCCAAGCGCGGGTAGGAATCCATCTTCATCCTTACCCATCCGAGGGGGACGTAGGTAGCCTTCTCGTAGAACACCCCAAGCATGTGAAACTGTGGCCGATGAGACAGGACAAAGGCATTCAGAACACTCAGGCCCTGGGAAATTCCTCTCTGGCTCCATAGACACATGGGAAACATATTTAAAAGTTCTTTGAAAAAGCAAAATAAAAAGACATTGCACTTTTTTTAAATCAGTGTGAGAAAATGTATTCTCAAAAATAATTAAAGATTATTTGGTGAGAAAAAATAAAATGGGACACATGAGAGAAAAACTGGGGGCTGTAAGTGGATGGTTTGGGGCCAAATTCAGCACATGTTGCTTTGGTCTAATGACGCCAATAAACCTGGCCCTTATCAGAGGAAAAATGATGGCTCTTAAAACCAGATGAAAAAGCAGAGTACGTGCCCCAGTCTGCCTGGCTGGGGGCAGGACAGCGAGCGAGGGAGGGACCACGGATCTCCGCTGCTGTCCTCGCCCCAACTTCTGCTCTAAATGAATCGTGCAGACTTTCGGAAAATTGTGGTAAGTATTTGAAGAAGCAATGGCGGCTTTTATAAAACCCAGACCTGGCAGCCACGGCTGCCCACCCGCAGATGCTGGGCACCGCTGGGCACCCTCGGGAGAGCACACATTTTGGCTCTGCTGTTGCCCGAGGACTCTGGACACGGAATCTCGATGCATTTCACTCTGGCTCAGCTTCTGCTTGGATCTTACCTTGGGGGTTGTTAAAAACGTTAGGACAGCAGTGTGTGATGCAATCGAAAGACAACAAGGTGCCTCCCTGGTGGCACGGAAAGCGGGCAGACGGGGTGTCTGGTCCCTCCGTGGGCGCCAACTGCAAGCGGGCAGACGGGCCCCAAATGCCCAGGCTCCGCGGCAAGAGCCACCAAAATGCCCCAAAGGCCAAAAGGCCAAATACAACCAAGGCCAGCGCCTGAGGCGAGCACAGGGCGCTGTCCGTGGGGCTCACCCGCGCGCACAACTGCAGGAGCCCTCAGGCCGCACGAACAGCAGCAAACACGGGGTTTGTTGTACAAACGGGGAAACGGAGCTCGCTGCAGCCTCAGGCGGCGGCCGCCTCCCCCAGAACACAGCGGGGACGGCAGCTCCTCGGGAGGCGCTGGGTTCGGCCCACACACAGGCCTCCGAGACGCCAGGCGCAGGCCCTGGGGCTCCTTTCGGGCCACGTCAGAGGCAGCACCGAGGCCCCGTCTCCGCAGAGCCCCTCGGCGTCTCTTCCTGCTCGGAGGCGGCTGCTGGTGCCTCTTCTCTGCTCTCTTCCCTTCTCAGGGGCCAGGAACCGACTTCTCTCTTCTCGCTCCGGAGTCTGGAACCGTCGTCTTCCTTCTCCTGGGGGCGGGTCGTGTCGGGTCTTCTCCTGTTCGGTTCAATCTTTTCTCCTTTTTCCCCCCAGTCCTGGCTTATATCCTCTCCCCAGCACCATCCGTAAGTCTGATTGGACCATGTTCAATCCTGGAGCTGATTGGACCGACCCATCAGCTCCTAGCACCTGATTGGTCCATACAAAAAAGGCAGTTACTGGGCAGCAGCAACGGCCATAACTGACTCTGGAGCAGCGGGATAAGAGGCCCCACCGCTCCTGCAGGCTCCCACTGCTAAGGCAGGTTGGTTCCGGTAACAATTCCCCACTTTCAGTTTTTGTCACCATTTCTATGGTGATCACTAGTACAAGCCTCACTATTGTCTTAGCTACAAATAGTACAATATTATACATTACAGAAGTTACTACCTACACTTACAAGTTACAGCTATTAACTACAAGGAAACTGTGCTACACAATACCAAAAGTACAACTTACTCTCACACAAGTTAAAACATTACATAATACAAAAGGCAACACCCTGAGGACCAGACCATTAATAACAACTACATCGTTGTCAAACCAGCTATTTTAAATCCGCATTTCCAAGAGAGAAAGATTCGTCCTTTTTCTTTTTCTTAAACAAATATTTTAAGTGTTACCTGGGGCTCCAAGGGGGTTCTTGCAATAGACCTTTTCATACCAAGTGGAACCCCTGGGCACCTCTGTTCCTCATCTGAACAACCATCCTTAACCACCATTGGCCTTTTCTCTTCCTTCCCTGGTCTTTCATTTCTCCTATTTTGCCCATTTTCAGTTGTGCAATGTTTACACGAATCCCCATTCTGAGCTTTCATGGGCCTCTTTTCCTTTTCCACATTTTTCTCATATCTTCTCCCCTTTCTCGTTTCTAACCGAGGACATCTATTTTTCCAGTGGCAATATGCACATTGATCTCTCCTTAGAGGTTCTCTTATTGCCCCTTCTCTTTTCCTTCTGAGCCCTATGCTATGCTTTCTTTCCACAAATACCATCGCAGACCTGTCTCCTTTCCTCTCTCCCATTGTAGACCTTAAATGCAGTGTCTACTAACTGGGAAGGAGTCATTTCTACAGCACCCTCAATCTTCGTTAACTTCCTCCTTATATCAGGAGTACTCTGGGCAATAAAGGTCCTATTTACCATTCTTGAGTTTTCAGGATCTGCTGTATGCCTGCATAATTCTAAGAACTCAGAAGGATCTTCGTTAACCTTCTGTACTTCTAGGATTTTCCCAAAACCCTTTTGTTTTGGGATCCCCTGCCTCAGCCCTACTAACAGGCACTTTTGATAGTGCTCCAACACTTCCATGTCCCCATCATTTGGATCCCAGTTAGGGTCGACCAAAGGAACTGCCTCCTCGAGGCTTGGTTTACCTACATCCTCCAAGTGGAGACGACCAGCTTCTCCCCCAGCTTCTCCCAAGACCATCCTCGCTCATCGCAAGGGAGCAAGGTACTTAACACAGATTGTTTGTCTGCCCAACTTGGCCGATGGGAGGCAGAAATTGAGGCAAACAAATCTGCCATCTTTTGAGGGTCGTGCCGATATGAAGGGACAGAGCTTTTCCAGTCTAAGAGCTCCCCTGGGGCAAAGGGGCTGTGGGGCCAATAGTACCCAGCAGGCTGGCCCGCTCGTTCAATCCCCCCATTGGGAACTGGCGAAGAGGGAACTGTCCCGCTCCAGAGCAACCCCCTCGACCAAACCGGGCGCCCCGTCCAGTACGAGAAGGGGAGTCTCATTGCTCGAGCAGGTGAGGCTGACGGAGCCTTCGCGGGCTCCTCAGGGGGTGCCCTGGCCGCACAGGAGGGAGTCCCCGCTGGTGGAGTCAGAGTTGCCACTAAGCGGCGGCCCCTCCCGTGCCTCCTGCTACGCCGGCGGGGAAGGCTGGTCCCCTCCTCCGGGCCAGCAAACCAACGTCCGCCTTCCCCGAATGCCCGTTCTGGAGAACAGCCTGTGTCTGCTCTCGCATCTTTACAGTATCACCCCCCTTTCCGCCAAACAGCATTGGTATTACTGTGCCGAAGAGGAACCCCGGAACCAAAACCCAACATTTGCACCAGTAAGTGGGCTCCAGCATATGCCCACGAGAATCAGCAGCAGCGTCACCCCTGACACCGGCCCCTGCAACAGCCAACCCGGAACCAGCGGCAGATGAGGCGGGGTGGGGGCAGCGGAGCCTCCCAAACTAACAGCCGAACCCTGTCACCCAAATCCAGTCCTGCAGCTGTCCTGCAACTGTTTCTGCGCTTTAAGGGGACCAGCGCCAGGGGAAGAGCCTTGGCTGCTCAGCCCCGGGCGCCCGCTCCCGGCCGGCTCGCCCACTGAAGTCGGGCAGACGGGGTGTCTGGTCCCTCCGTGGGCGCCAACTGCAAGCGGGCAGACGGGCCCCAAATGCCCAGGCTCCGCGGCAAGAGCCACCAAAATGCCCCAAAGGCCAAAAGGCCAAATACAACCAAGGCCAGCGCCTGAGGCGAGCACAGGGCGCTGTCCGTGGGGCTCACCCGCGCGCACAACTGCAGGAGCCCTCAGGCCGCACGAACAGCAGCAAACACGGGGTTTGTTGTACAAATGGGGAAACGGAGCTCGCTGCAGCCTCAGGCGGCGGCCGCCTCCCCCAGAACACAGCGGGGACGGCAGCTCCTCGGGAGGCGCTGGGTTCGGCCCACACACAGGCCTCCGAGACGCCAGGCGCAGGCCCTGGGGCTCCTTTCGGGCCACGTCAGAGGCAGCACCGAGGCCCCGTCTCCGCAGAGCCCCTCGGCGTCTCTTCCTGCTCGGAGGCGGCTGCCGGGGCTTCTTCCCTTCTCTCTTCTCTTCTCAGAGGCCAGGAACCGACTTCTCTCTTCTCTCTCCGGAGTCTGAAGCCGTCGTCTTCCTTCTCCTGGGGGCGGGTCGTGTGGTGTCTTCTCCTGTTCGGTTCAATCTTTTCTCCTTTTTCCCCCCAGTCCTGGCTTATATCCTCTCCCCAGCACCATCCGTAAGTCTGATTGGACCATGTTCAATCCTGGAGCTGATTGGACCAACCCATCAGCTCCTAGCACCTGATTGGTCCATACAGAAACGGCAGTTACTGGGCAGGAGCAATGGCCATAACTGACTCCGGAGCAGCGGGATAAGAGGCCCCACCGCTCCTGCAGGCACCCAAGCTGCTAAGGCAGTTTGGTTCCGGTAACAGCACAAGGGGTTAAGTCTCAGCACTATGAAGCTATCGGCAGCCACTGCAGCACGAGTTTGATCCCCGGCCAGGGAGCTGACCCACAGGGTGAAGCAGACCTCTCCTGTCTCCCAGCTGCTCCCCTCAGCAGTGGATTTCAATCCATCTGCCTGTTCTGCTCCCCACTCTGTCTCTGGTGAATCCTCTTACCCCCACCCCCATACCTCTGGACTATACCCCAGGTTTTGTATGCATAAATAAATAAATCTTTTAAAAAAAAAAAGACGACCAGTATTTAATCATTATTGTATTTTTTTAAGATTTATTTATTTAGAAAATAGAAAAACTGGGATATAGTCAGGACGTATGGGGGTGGGGGTGAGAAGATTCATCAGAGACAGAGCAGGGAGCATAATAGGTGAATCCACTGAAATCCACTGCTGAGGGGAACAGCAGGGAGACAGGAGAGGTCTGCTGCGCCATGTGAGAAGCTCCCTGGCCGGGGACTGAACTCGTGCTGTGGGGGCTACGGGTAGCTTCATAGTGCTGAGACTTAACCCCTTGTGCCACCAGGGAGGTCCATCATCATCATATTTATTAAAGGACTGTTACCTTAATCCAGACTTGACTGTTAATTGCTTAGGACTGCATTTTGCTGGAAATCCAAGTTAGTGGGATGCTGACCTCATTAGTTATTACTACTTCAAACCCATGAACCAGCAAGGATGACCAAGACCTCAGTTGGGCTGAGCCTTTATAAGGCGTTGCCTGAACGCTGAGCAGTTGACAGTGTTCTTGAGTTACTGAACACCATGGGTTAAGCTGGACACCAAAGATATTTTATCTCTCCCTCTCCCCCAGCCATTTTTTCCTCACCATCCCCTTTACCATGTAAAATGCCTTTAAATTAAGGGATATTTGTTTATAAGCAACGCTTACTTTGAGGAATATTAAAAGAAGCATTGTAACCAAAACTGTATTTTTTTGTAATTGTGTCAGCAACAATCCTTGATATTCTCTTTATTTCTTGTTGGCCTGCGTGCCGGGAGTGGGTCTGATGTTCCCAATCAATAGATTTGCTCTTCTCTTGTTGAAATACGCAGCTCCTCACCGGGCCCCTTCCCAGCTGCCACAGACCACAGCACGACGCGGGAAGAGCAGTGGGCACTTGCCGCTGTCGGTGTCTTTACCTCCATCCGGGCTCATCCAGTCCTGCCTTTTGCCTTAATTCTTCTCTTTAATTAAATTTCACTTTCCTGTAGATCTCTTTATAAGCAATCTTACAGCATTTTTGGAGGAACCAGAGTGAAGGGGAAAGGAAATAGGAAGGAAAGCTCAAAACATTTTTAGTTGACAGACGACCATGTCTACTTAAATTCCGTGGGTGGTAGAGCTGCAAAGACAAGACTTTGAAAATAATAGCTCAAGAATTGGAAAGTAGATGTTTAAGAAAGGCATAGAATAGATAGTTGTGGACAGTCTGCACCGCAACAAGGCCCTTCGTCTTGCCTCAGCAGGTGAATGGCAACACTAAAGCCAGATCTTGGATCTCCCAATAAAGTCTGAGACAATTGCCAGGGGATTCAGGCTCAGTGAAACAAATCTCAGTGCCGTGGCCTATGCAGGTTCCAGGGCTTGTGAAAAGCCTGCCCTTTCTCCAGCCTCAAGCCGGTGGTGGGTAGGAGACAGGCCGCCATGACAGAGCGGGACCCGCTGCCATATTACAGCCTGCAGAGGTTCTCACGCTCTAGCGGAGGGCAAAGCTAGAGCACCAGGAAGCAAATAAAAGATACTAGATCAAAAAGATCAGCTTAAAGACAGTACACACACCAGCCACAGGGTATTTCAAATATTTATAATGCACTACAGGATTAAACTTCAAGATTCTTGAGAGGCTGTGTTCAGGATGTGGCGCTAACACACCCAGCCAGCACTGGCACCCTCAAAGCCACTGAAGGAACACAGAAGGTGAGAGATGAAGGAGATATACGAAAAAAACAAAATAATCAAGACTCCTAAGGCAGTCTGCATGACTAGATTCAGAGAACGACAGAATTAAAAGGGACCTTGGAAATCCTTTCTCTTTGTTTCACAAAAAGAACCTTGCGACATAGGGAGAATTCCCAACATGCCCATATTACTCAGGACTAGTTCTCTTTTGAGACAGAAACTTGGTATTTTTCCACAGGCTGACGGAACAGAGGTTTGCCAGAATCACAGCCTCCTCGCTTGACTAGGGCCGCTGTGACGTGGGCTGAAGCAGCCCCTACCCTTTGTCCCCAGAGGGAGACACATCATTTACATACATAAATGACGCCGAAGACCAGGGAACACATTCACTCTGGACATACTTCACACCTGAAGGAGCAAGGAGGAGGTGGTAGGAGCACTTGACCAGAACACCATCCCTGACTTCTAAGAGCTTCCATTTTAATTGGGAGACAAAAGGAAGTCACAGGAAAATGCAATGAGTGGTTTCATGGCCTAACGATGTGCTGCTTGTACGAGCTATGATGTTCCAGCCCCAGCCCATGCTGCAGTGCCTCTCACCCAACTGGGGCTCACCGAAGGCACGCATCTCCTCTAAGAACACCCACAGGTAGGGGCCTCCCTGCTGGCGCAGGGGTTACGTCTCAGCACTCTGAAGCTATCCGCAGCCCCTGTAGCACAAGTTCGATCCCTGGCCAGGGAGCGCCCCACAGGGTCCAGCAGACCTCTCCTGTCTCCCCGCTGCTCCCCTCAGCAGTGTGTTTCAGTGGATGTGCCTGTTCTGCTCCCCACTAGGTCTCTGGTGAATCCTTTCACCCACCCACACCTCTGGCCTGCACCCCAGCTCTTGTATGCATAAATCAATAAATCTTAAAAAAAAAATAAAACCCCCATAGGTGATCAGCATCTGCCTAGTTGATTGACAACTTACTTTTCCCGGTGCACTCCATTCCATTTAAGAATATTCCAAATTGTAAAAATATCCCCCTTCCACTGACAATGAACCCTGCTCAGAGCCGGGGCATGTCACGGGGGGAACTCAGTTTCTCCTTCTAGGTGGCAGTTCCTTAAGTACTTTCAGGTGCTCTTCATGGCTGTCTTTCACCCCGAACATGAGTTCCTTCTATTCCTCTCCTAATAATGTGGACCCAAGTCCTTCCGCCACCAGAGAGGTCTTTAGAACCCAGCCCAGTACTTCAGGTGCCGTCTCATTGGCTCGGAATAGCGTGGAATGATCACCTCTTGCTCTGAACAGCTGATTCTGTTTCTGTTCTCCTGGGCTAAGACCGCACTAGTGTTTTGGCAACTACATCACACAGTTGACTCATATGGAGCTTAATGTCAATTAAAAACGCTGTGTCTTTTTCACATGTGTTATTGATAAAGTCCCCCCAGTTATTCATATGTACCATTGGTGGTTTTTATTTTAAAAGTCACATTTGTGCCTGTTAAATTTCATCATGTTATGTTCAGTCCATGGTCACAGCTTTTGGAACATTCTTTGGACCCCTTTTGAGCTCCCCTCCCAGCTCATGTCACGCACAGGCTGAGCTGGCCACGTGTCCTCACCCAAGTTATGAACAAAAATGTGGACTAGGCATCGGCCCAACTTGCGATTCAAGAAGAATATTCTTCCAAGGTAAAACCTCTTCTTGGGTTGTCAATCTTTGGGTCTTGTCATAGTAGAGGTGGACTTGGACATGAAACATCCTGAAACTGGACAATAGCAATGAGAAAGGGGACTCTCCTTGGAATTGCCCGTCATTCTGGAGGCCAGCAGAGCTGTGTTGACTCGGCCCGCGAGTCCAGATCAACGCTGCACCTGAGGAGGAAGCAGGGAGCAAGGGACAGGGGTACGCGAGAGAGTGGAGACAAGAGGTCTGATCAAGTCTCGTTTATTGTTCCCAGGGGAAGAGCGTAAATAGGGTGAAAATCACA
>PVIJ01011924.1:26088-52447 GCA_004024925.1 Scalopus aquaticus
AATGCAGGGTGGTCCGAGGTCGGGGATCCAATGAGAGCACAACACGGGAAATAATGGGATGGTCCCGCTGACCTCAGTTTGGGAAGAATGTACATGGAAAGGGAAAACAAAGATCCAAGGCCGTCCTTATCGGACCCTAACCTTATGTGGGCAACTCAGGCAATTAGGGCCGTAACTCACCGCTAGGGGCCATCCTGTCTGATGGCTCCCGACACTGTGTCATGAACCTGATGTATCTGTTTGCTTAAGAGAGTCCCCCCGGGGAATTTATAATAGGAGTCAGGTTTTAGCTTGGTGAGGAATGGTAACTGACAAGGTTTTAAGGATTTAGTTCAGCAAATCAGAGTTGGTAAAGAATTCTAGTTACTTTTTTCTAAAGGTTTTATTTATGCATACAAGCTGGGGTGCAGGCCAGAGGTGTGGGGGGTTGAGAGGACTCACCAGAGACAGAGTGGGGAGCAGAACAGGCAGATCGACTGAAATACACAGCTGAGGGGAGCAGCAGAGACAGGAGAGGTCTGCTGTGCCCTGTGGGAAGCTCCCTGGGTGGGGATCAAACTCGTGCTGCAGGGAGCTGCGCTTAGCTTCACAGCGCTGTGACTTAACCCCTTGCACCACAGGGGAGGCCCAAGAATTCCAGTTATTGATGGAGACTAGCTCAAAGAAACAGAAAGATTACAAGGAGAGAGGTGTCAATGCTGCCTAGTTGGGATGTGCTAAAAAACGTCCGAGCGGTCAGGATGAATCTGCACCATAGCTCGGGAGTCTAGAAGGAAGCCTGGTGTTAATTACCACAGGATGACGAGGCTGGTTCTTTGTCTTGTTCTTAGGTGTGAAGTTTCCTGTCGTTGGGGCTCATTAGATCTATAGATGAGCAGCTGGGCCGACCATCCAGAAGACAGCTCAGTCAGGAGCCAGTCCTCTGAGGTTAGGGAATATCTGAGCCCATATTTCTATTCGTCTTCAGCAGAAATTTTCATAAATAGGTCAAATGTCATACAAATGTAGTCAGTTTGAACTGCAGTGGTGTGGCACCGGGGATGGGCTGATTATGAACAGCAGAACCTTAATTCTCATAATTCTGGAGGAGTCGGTGAGGTCCAGTTTGGGTCAGGATCCCCTTCTGGCATCACTTGGCAGAGAGAGAGGCAGCGAGGTCTCTTCTTATGTGGGGACTGATTCCACCGCCGGGGCTGCACCCCCAAGATCTAATCAGCCCCGTCATGTTGGGGGTCAGAGGCATTTGGAAGGGAGCAGCATTCTGTCCACAGCAAAGGCTGAGTGAGGCCCAGACGCCTGGCCCCTGGCTAGCCCTGGCGCTGACCCCCACACCGAGCCCACCTGCCAATGCGGGGAAGGAGGGTGGCAGGATGTGGGTTCTACCTCACTTACTTCCAGTGAGCTCTGTGATGCCAAAACACCACGCAGTCTCTCTGTACTCGAGTTTCCCTATCCTCTCAGGAAGTGGGCCTGACATTAACTACTTTGCAGAGTTCAGGAAAGATAGTAAAGATCAAAATTACTCGTAACAGCCGCTGACACATCAGTCACTCAAATAATAGCACTGAAAAAGAAAAATGGGCAAATAAAAAAAAAATCAAACGAAAATGCCAGAGTCAAAGATCAAACCTGAGTGACTAGAAGAATGGATTAAAGACTGTGTAAGGAGCGTGTTTTCCAAAGCTCTCCTCAGCCGGATTCCCAGCAGACAGCGATGTATAAATGCTGAGCGTCTAGGTATCCTTGACTGTGCGCCGGGACTGGAGCT
Organism: Scalopus aquaticus; assembly: GCA_004024925.1. NCBI lineage: Eukaryota > Metazoa > Chordata > Mammalia > Eulipotyphla > Talpidae > Scalopus > Scalopus aquaticus. The sequence continues at coordinate 27,857 of PVIJ01011924.1, forward strand.
GGGCAACGTTTCTGCCACTCCAAACCTGTGTACTCGCCCACACTTAAAGGAGATGCCGTCACGTCCTTAAGAATATTCTTTCCACGCCTCTGTCCTGAACTCCACCCCTTCACGTTAAATCACCGAGGCTTGACTGTATTTTTTAAAATTTGTTTATATGTATTTTACATCATTGTTCATTTTTTTTTACAATGTTTGCTTTCTTTTCTCAGGTGTAGTCCCCTTATAACATCTTTAAAGACTCATCCCCCAAAGCAAAGGAAGTGAAGGATAAGATAAACAGCTGGGATTACAGCAAAATAAAAAGCTTCGGTACAGCAAAAGAGACATTAACCAAAACAAAGAGACACCCTGCTGATTGGGAGAAAATTCTGGCACTCCATATAATGGATAACAAGGGACTGATCACAAAGGTCTACAGAGAACTCATAGGACTCAACAGAACAGAGCAAACAGCCAAAAAATGGGCAGGGACTCCCTGGTGGCACAGCGGTTAAGCGCTGCGCTATGGAGCTGTCAGCAGCAGCTATGAGAGTTCGATCCCCGGCCACGGAGCTTCCCACACCGCACAGCAGACCTCTGCTGTCTCCCCACTGCTCCCCTCAGCAGTGTATTTCAGTGGGAACTGAACGCCCACGGTGCTGGCGGGGTGGCCTGTTCTGCTTCCCACTCTGTCTCTGGGGAACCCTCTCGCCGCCCCACTCCTCAGGCCTGTACCCCAGCTTGTATGCATAAATAAATAAAAAAAATTAAAAATGGGCAGAAGAACTTAAAAGACTTGACTGTATTTAAAGAATCCATGTTCCCGCCTTTCATTCTGAAAACCAGAGGCAGGAGAGAGAGTGAACACCAGCCCTGGTGGTCCCTGGGGAAAGAGGGAAGCAGGAGACAGAATCGGGGGTTCTCAGACGTTACCCACGTGCTCTCTTGGTGTCCTGAGGCCATCGGGAGAAGAGGCACAGTCCATGGGGCCCTTACCCAGGCCGCTTCCCTGTGAGCAAGAACCTGGGCAGATTCGTATTTACTTTTAATTAATTGACTGATTTTCGGAGATTCTATTATTTATTTTTTAAGTTTGATCCCTACTTCAAAGTGCACCAGGCAATAATTAACGAGATGAGATGGATCTGCCCCCTCCCGATGTGCTCTTCTCCAAAGCCCCGCCCGGGCTGGGCAGAGGAAAAACAACGCGCGCCCGCTCTCTCCCTCGGGAACGTCGGGTGGGTGCCAGGCGCTGGCCCTTTCCTTGCCAGCGTAGTTTCCGCTGGCATCTTTCTGTGTAAGGCCAGGCCGCCCCCTCGCCACTAAGCCCCTCCCTTTCCTTCCCCCTCACCCCTGCTCTCCTGATTTCAAATGAAATTAAGACGCACGCTCCCTGCAGCCCAGCGTTGCATCGGTGTGGCCAGGCCCTGCGCCGCGGCTGGGCGCCACGCTCCTGTGCTAAGAGGCCCCTGAAGCAGCGAAGCCCCTGCAAGGCCGGTGCCCTGCGCTGCCCGGCGCTGGCCCAGGCGGGGAAGGTCTCTAAGCTCTCGCGTCCGGCAGCGCGCCCTGCCAGGCGGGAGCTGCAGGCGGGTCGGCTCACGCGAGACTGGGAACCGGCCTGAGAGCCAGCCTTCCCTCGGAGGTGAGGCTGCGAGGAACCTGCTAAGTTCGCAGGACGAGAGGGAGCAGGGGGCGTCCTCAGGGCTGGCAGGACCCGGCCTCTCCTGGCCTGGGGCAGCGCTGCGGTGCCCAAGGAGCGCAGCTGGGGGACTGAGACGGGCCAGGCCCCCACCGGTTTCCTGTGCCATCTCTGTGGGCAGCAGCCTTGGAAGCGAACCCCATGCGCGGCTTCCCTTGGAGCGTGGGGGCACAGCGCCCTGTTCCCCAATCTCCCATTCTCTGCTCGCCGGTGCTCCCAAGAAGGCCAAATGGAGCCGCCCATTTTGCTGCACCGGCTCATTTAACGCAGTGGGATGGTGATTATGCTGGGGAGGGATGGAGGGTGATGAGGGGGAGAAGGACGAGGTGACCGGAGCAAGTTCATGGCCAGGCGAGGGCAGACAGGCAGTCGCCTCCCGGGAGGGCCCAGAAAATGGGGGGCGGGGACCGGAGGAGAGAGAGGCCACCCCGCCAGCACCGTGGGCGTGCCTTTTCAGAACTTGCTTACAGGGAGCTCCTCCACAATGAGGCCTCCACCCGCGCGTGCTTATGAAACAGCACCCCACCGCCGTGCCCAAGGGGGCCCCTTTTAGTAAGGAGAGTGCACTTGCCTGTGGTCGTTTTTGGACGCAGTCATCGCCGCCTGTTCTTCTTAACCCGCTTAATGGCTTCTCTCTCCAGAGTTGGAGCTATTTGTGCTAAGTTTAGGCAAGTGTGTGTCAAGCCCTGCCGGCAGCTGGGGCGAGATACTCAAAAGATACTCCCTTGCTGTCTGTCCACGAGTATTTTTCTGTGGCCCCTCCGCGCCGCTGAGACTCGGCTTCTGTGTATGGCGCTGGGGCGCGCTGGACGCATGAGGCAGGCAGGTCCGGCCGCGTTTAGGTGCCCGGAGCATTTACACTTCTGCAGGTGAGCAGAAAACTCGGCAGCAAGCACATCCGCAACTTCAGAGAGTTCAAACTGTGGCAGGTGAGTAAAAGGGGGCGCCTTGGACTGTGCCCCAGTATCAGCAGGGAGGGAGACTGTGATGGGAAATATAAGGGGCTACAGAAACAGCCCCAGGGACTCCGCGTCTTTGGGGGTGATTCAGCATTTTCAGGATTTCAGCGTTTTCAGATCTTCAGTGATTTGTGGGTCGGCCATCTCCGTCCCCACCATGTTGGTTTTCCAGAGGCAGCTTGTGGGTCTTTTGGCTGCTGAAGCTGCTGTTTCCGGTGCCACTGGTCTGACACTGCTCTGGGGCAAGTCTCTCGGCAGCTCTGGCAAGCATCTCCTGCTCTGTCTCCTGCTGTCGTTCTGAGTTGGATCCTGGCCCATTGTTTGGCGGCTGCTTGCTCCAGGCCCACAATGGCGGGAAGACGCTGTCTTGGGAGCTTTTGTGTACAGACTTGAAGACAAGGGACACTGCTTCCGGTGAGGACAGACGGCCACTCAAGGCCTCAGGGACACTTTGTTTTCCCTGGTTTGTTAAATAAATCCCATGATTGTTGTTCCCTCAACCTGAGCAGTCTTGCAATGGTGCGCGCTGGTAGGAACTCAGATAATGACCAATAAACTATTTGGGCAGCGTCTTTGGCCAGTTTTAGTACCACTGGCTGCCCTGTATCATATTGATGAGGGAAATGACTCACCTAAGGTCACCTAATAGCACTGATGGAATGAGAATGAGAACACTCACCTCTCCTCTTTCTCAATCCAGCGGCTTTACAAGTCCCAGAAAGGAATCAAAGGATCTGAGTGTAAATCCAGAGATGATTATTAATAGGCCTCATTGCCCTCATCAGAAAAGGGGTGATTTTGTCCACCACTCATCACTGTGGCAACAGATGAAGTAATAAGTTGTGAAATGCCTTTTAATCATGGGCCAAGTAAAAATACTGCAGAGTTCATTAAATATCCATTTTATTAGTGGTACTTTTTGATCACGTACTTTTAAGTTTTATTTGAATAGTAGTGACTTTCCCATGCAGAAATATTAGAAATGACTCAGATTTCTGAATCTGCTAAAAATACACACACCCACTGAGAAACATATCTTGGGCAGTATCTTTGGAAAATCTACTCATCAATCCACAGAAATTTACACAAGCACTAATTGATTCAACCAATTTAAAAAAAAAAAAACTAAAAATAGGGCCTCCTGGCGCAGCAGTTAAGCGCTGCGCTGTGGAGCTGTCGGCAGCGGCGACGCGAGTTTGACGCCTGGCCGGGGAGAATCCCACATGGCGCGGCAGACCTCTCCTGCCTCGCCCGCTGCTCCCCTCAGCAGTGTATTTCTGATCTGCCTGTTCTGCTACCCTCTCCATCTCTGGTGAACCCTCTCGCCGCCCCACGCCTCTGGCCTGTACCCCAGCTTGTATGTATAAATAAAAAATAAATCTTAAAAAATAAACTAAAAATATAAAGTAATTGGTGTTTTGGTCAACTCCTGGGGACACAGAGGCCAGACTTGAGCATCTCACGGACACGTGTGTGCAGAATCTTCCCCAGGAGAACAGTGCAGGAGGGAAGATGGTGTTTATGGGGGGCAGCTGTCCACAGCGGCCCCGCGATATGCCCACCTTGACCTTGTGGTGGAGGTGTTTTAGCTCAAACGGCTTTGCCCACAGTATCACTTTCTTGTTTTATGCTTTCTAGAGAGTTTTCAGGGTGTCATGTGGCCCTGCTTAGGGTGAAAGCTTCTACGTGCCTCAAAGCCCCCTCATTCCTCTCCAACATGTGCCACTGTCTCTCCAAACTCAAAAAGAATGTTCCATAGTCGCAGAACCAGATTGTCCTCAGGTGCTTCCTCCCCAGGATGGCCACAGCGGCCAAGTCTTTCAGACAAGACTCGTCTCTCCAAATTGGGTGACATTGACTAGAAGCCCCATTTCCTCACTCCGTGGAAGCTCAAAGTCCAGTCCTACCGTGATCATTTCTTTTTAATTCCTGGAAGGCTTATTTGGGATCCTCCTTGCTTGTTTACCTGTGATTTCTTCATCACAACATGCTGTTTCAGAAAAGAAACTTTCACTTACTTACTTCCCCCGGGGGATTGAACCCACCATGAGCACGTACAGATTGCAGAAGACTCTATGGGGGAGCTGAAGGGGAGCTTGGGGTGGGGAGGTGGGGACATGGAAAGAAAAGACTTCCCACAGCACAAGCAAAGCGAATGCAAATCACACAGTTGGTTTTTCCAAAAGTCCATTCCATTCTCTCTGGCACCTGTTCTTGAAGTTTTCTGTCCCGCTATCCTCCTGAAGAGGAGGGGTGGTCTCAGGACTCACAGCCTACTGCCCATCTTCTTTCCTCTCCCACACCCTGGCCAGGGCCATGAGTGGCCTCGCCTGCTGCCCAAGCCCGGGCGCATCAGAAGTGTGGGTGTCCCTGTGCTAAGTGCTAATCACCAGGCAGTGTGTAACCAAAGACACGTGCTGGCCCGGGAGCCAGGTGTTGGTGGCTAAGGTGCTTATCAGCTTGCGTGGGGTTGGGCTCCTTAGTGGTCCCTCCAGCCCCCTCTCTGCCTCCACCGCTGCATTTTTTTTTTAAAGACTTATGTATTCATGCATACAAGCTGGGGCATAGGCCGGAGGTGTGGGGCGGTGAGAGGATTCACCAGAGACAGATTGGGGAGCAGAACAGGCAGATCAACTGAAATACACTGCTGAGAGGAGCAGTGGGCGAGGCAGGAGAGGTCTGCTGCGCCATGTGGGTAGCTCCCTGGCCAGGTAGCGAATTCATGCTGCCGTGGCTCTGGATAGCTTCATAGTGCTGTGCTTAGCCCTGTTGCGCCACCAGGAGACCCACCACCGCTTGTATTTCTGCTTGGCTACATTCTGGCCAGAAGGAAGGCTTCTATAGCTCATGGCCACTGACATTTCTGCTTCCAAAGTCCAGGAATATCAACATCCACTTAACATGGGTAAAATCAACTTGGGAGTAGCCTCCTCTAAGAACTCCCTACCGTGGGGCCTCCCTGGTGGTGCAATGGGTTAAGTCTCAGTACTAGGAAGCTGTCCGTAGCCACTGCAGCACGAGTTTGATCCCCGGCCAGGGAACTTTCCACATGGTGCAGCAGACCTCTCCTGTCTCACCCGCTGCTACCCTCAGTGATGTATTTCAGTAGATCTGGCTATTCTGCTCCCCACCCTGTCACCGGTGAATCCTCTCACCACCCCACACCTCTGGCCTGCACCCCAGCTCTTATATGCATAAATAAATAAATCTTAAAAAACAAAACAGAACTCCGTACCATACAGAATGACCCTTCCCAGTTTAGTTCCTGTCAGGGAACCTAATGTCTGCTGTTGTCCACACTTGACCTTCATTTCACCGCAGTGCGATTGCTGCCTTCTTGCGCCCTAGAGTCTCTGATGAACTGAGGACACAGTCACTTTCATCACTGTGCCCTCAGCTCTGCACATTCCCTGCGGACCATAAAATAAGCCCACCAGTTGCTGAATGAATGAAATAACGCGTGTAAGAGCAAGTGAACAAACGAACGGGCGATGCCGTCAGTGACTTTGCCCCTCGCCGTCTCTGTAAGAGCAATGCCTCTATTTTAAAAAGGAATGAAAAGGAAAACACAACAAATAAAACATTCTCTTATTTCCCTTTCCTATTTTTTAAATTGCCACAGCTTTGACAGCAACTGGATCTGTGGTTGCAAACACGGTGACGTGTTTTGGCCCTTGCATCCTATACATTATGGCGCAGGAAAAAAACTCATCTTTTCAAGATGATAATTTGAATGGAAACAGATGGTATTTCAGTGGTGGCGCACGGGGATGCCTGCCTCTCGCAGGTCATGTCCCTCGCACCTCCCTTGGGAAAATACCCACTTGCCATATTTCTTGCCCCATCTCCCTATCCCCACCCCTCTGGCCATGTGTTTGGTAATGGGGGCACTTAAAATATCATAGAATTGGCCTATCCTCATGATATTTAAAATGTGCGATGTGACAATATCTTCAACACATTTCAAACACATGGCTACCCAGGAGGAAAAAAAATGGGAGAAGTTCACCCCGTGTTATTTTGGGTGGAGGTCGGCAAGGGTTGGGGGGGGCATCCTGTGGGAGTTTCCAGGTAACAGGGGAGCTGGCTGCTGGGCAATGATGCATCAAGAGGGCGCTGGGCAAACGTGTGATCGGTGGTATTGAAAAACAGACCATTGGGGCCTCCCTGGTGGAGCAGCGGTTAAGTGCTGTGCTGTGGAGCTGTTGGCAGTGGCGACTCGAGTTCGATGCCCGGCCAGGGAGATTCCCACATGGTGCGGCAGACCTCTCCTGCCTCGCCTGCTGCTCCCCTCAGCAGTGTATTTCTGATCTGCCTGTTCTGCTCCCCACTCTGTCTCTGGTGAACGCTCTCACCGCCCCACGCCTCTGGCCTGTACCCCAGCTTGTGTGCATAAATAAATCATTAAAAAAAAAAATCCTTGGAGGGCCTCCCTGGTGGTGCAACGGGTTAAGCGAGGGCACTATGAGGCTGTCCAGAGCCACTGCAGCACGAGTTCAATCCCCAACCAGGGAGCGTCCCACATGGGACAGCAGACCTCTCCTGCCTCACCCACTGCTCCCCTCAGCAGTGTGTTTCCGTCGATCTGCCTATTCTGCTCCCCACTCTGTCTCTGGTGAATCTTCTCGCCACCCCACACCTCTGGTCTGTACCCAGCTTGTATGCATAAATAAATAAATCTTTAAAAAAAAAAGGAAAACAGACCATTGAGTGGAAAATATATTTTTTAATGAATAGAGGTGCAGACGCTGGGCCGCCAGAGAGCAGGAGAGCGGCTGGTGACGTCCCCTCTCCAGTCTGGAGAGCAGGAGGGGAAGGTCGCCCATCTGGCCCCCTCGGTATGATGAGCCTGCTCTGCTGGGCTTGCGGCTCCAGGACAGCTGTGGGTGCCTGGCGGAGCTCGGCTGTGTTGGCAGGAGGTGAAATATCAAATAGGATGAAGCGAAGTAATAAGGAGGCCCATTTTCCGTGGTTGGAGGAAGAGAAATGTTAGTGGAGTTAGAGAGTGCGAGGCTCCCTTGCTCCAGACAGCGAGGCTTTGATGGTCGCAACTCGAGGGTTCGGTGTCCAGAGGCTGTGCCTGGTATTTCCCTCTGCCAGCTTCGGGGGAGCTGGCCATATGGAAGGCTACAGGCCCCCTCCAGCGTCTGGAGGTCCAGCTGGCTTCCCAGTGCCCACTTGCCCTGAAGATCAGCTTGGTGAGAGAGCGGCCCTCTCTCCACTGCCTGCTTCGGAAAAAAAATATCCTGCTGATACTTACGCTGAAGGCCCAGGGCCGCAGGGGCTCAGGTGTCTGCAGTGAATATTCGCAAGCACTGGGTTAGCGTGGCCTGTTTTCCATAGCGTGGATTTTATCCCGATCATGGCTAAGGACTTGTCCCTTTTATATCAAAGTAAACACAGATGTGAAATGGAACAGGAGAAACAAATTCATCATAAGCCTAGAAGAAAAAATAAAAATGAGGCGCCAGGGGTTAAGTCTCAGCACTATGAAGCTGTCTGCAGCCACTGCGGCACGAGTTCAATCCCCGGCCAGGAAGATTCCCATGGGCCTCAGCAGACCTCTCCTGTCTCCCCGCTGCTCCCCTCAGCAGTGTACTTCAGTCAATCTGCCTGTTGCGCTCCCCACTCTGTCTCTGGGGAATCCTCTCACCACCCCACACCTCTGATCTGCACCCCAGCTCTTGTATGCATAAATAAATGAATCTTTTAAAAAATAATTTACACGGCCTCCCTGCTGGCGCAACGGGTTGAGCACAGCACTATGAAGCTGTCCACATTCACTGCAGCACGAGTTCAATCCCCGGCCAGGGAGCTTCCCACGGGCTTCAGCAGACCTCTCCTGTCTCCCCGCTGCTCCCCTCAGCAGTGTACTTCAGTGGATCCACCTGTTCTGCTCCCCACTCTGTCTCTGGTGAATCCTCTCAACCCCCGCCCCCACACCTCTGGCCTACACCCCAGTTCTTGTAGGCATAAATAAATAAATCTTTAAAAAAGAAAAACGAAAGACGTGCCCAGGCCTCCAGCAGGCCTCAGGGCCTAGGATCTTGTCACTCTGTCCTGCCCTGAGTTCCAGGTCTGGGGGCGGTGATGGAGGGATGGGAGTGGCCGGTTCTTCCGCGTGCAAAGGCAAATCTCTTCTCACTTCGGTCTCCTTGCTCAGCCTTGAAATGTCTGCAGGACAAATCTCAGGGGCTGTTCCCTGCCTTCCAGGACCTGAAGTGCCTTTGAGACCGGAGCGTTATTTTGGGGAGTTTGGATCCAACGTGGAATCAGAACTGAGTCCCTTGAACGCGCTGCTCTCTCAGCTGAGGTTGGAGGCAGCACTGTGGCGGCTGGGCTCAGCGGAGGGGGTCCTCGGGTGGATGGACACAGCAGGAGACACCGGCCACGGACGCTGACGGCAAACAGGCCGGGAAAGGACACGAACGCGGTTCCTCTGATTCAGCTGCTGCTGCGACGAATTAAGGAGACGCCGTCAGAGCGGGGCCGGGAGCCCCCCCAGAAACTCAGCTCCTGTCTCTCTCCCTCTGCAGTGAGTTTGCTTCCCTGCCGCACTGCTGGCTGTGGGAACACAACCAGCATCAAGTTACCCCAGGGGAAATGCTTTTATTATTTTTTTTAATGAGGCAACATTGGTTTACAACTGTCCTGTGATTGGGAGGTGTCGGATCCCGCCCTGCAGGTGTGAGTCACCTCACCACGGCCCCTCCCCCCCACCCCCAGTCCTCACCACTGTTCCCTCCTGTCTCCCTGTCAAGCTTCCTCCTTTTAAACCCCACAGCCCATGGGCGGCTTCAAGAAGATTCTCACACCCTGTTTGCTCCCTTCAAGTTCGCTTTTCATCTGTCCTTAATTACCAGTCTGATTAAGGCAGCTTTACTCTTTCTAATGCTTTCTGTTGCCTACCGAGGAAAGTCTAAGATCTTTAGTTTTGCACTCAAACAACACAGTTACTAGAATGTGTTGGTCCCCCTTGTTGGCTCCACTACTGCTGACACAGAGAGCTCCGCAGCCTCTGGAAGGCTTACGTGTGCACCTGCTCGCCCATCACCTTCACAGAGGGCCTCTTCTATGCGTCTGCATAGCCACCTCCCGAGGCCTTCAAAGAACCCCAACCTGGTCATCCCAGTGCGCCATGCTTTGCTCTTCTTAGGAAGTTTATCATGCTGTGGAGTAACCCCACAGACTCTGGAGTTAGAAACGTTTGATCAGTCCCTTTTATCTCCCCAACTAAACTGAGAACACTAGCGATGCAGGGAGCCACGGCCTTGAAAGTTCTCTAGCCCTCCGTGGCGTGAATGTAGTATATGCTCAATAAACACGCGTTGGGTGAGTGACTGGGCTTTAATTTCCTAACAAACCTTTAAGATATTTATTAATAGTCCCAGCAACATGTTATCACTCACAGAATGAATTGTTTGCTTTTAAAGGGTGCCTAGAAAAGAGATTAATTGCTCTGTATGAAATTAACCTGCATAGCAGAGAAGTGATGCTTTAGACATTGGATGGAAAACGAGTTTCATTTCATAAATTAAAAACTTGAAGAGAAAACTGCTGCTCCCGGGAACAGGCATGCCAGCACGAGCAGAGGCGTCTGCAGGAAGACGGGGTTTCCCCAGGGCTCTGGACGCCAGATCTGCCCGGCTCCCCAGGGTGGCGCGAATCTGCTTTTCAAGGGTGCATCGAAAACAGTTTTAACAGAAGTGTCAGGCTCAGGGTAAGCTCCTCCCAACCACTGTGTTATTCTAAGCCTGAGCAAACTAACTGACATCGGACAGATTACTAGGAGAAAAGAACAAATTTCAGTAGCAAGTGTATGGAGACTTTACGTAGTTGTAAATGCCAAGAATGGTGGAGTAAAGCAGGGGTACTTTGTGTTTAGGGGCTTGGGGTGTCAAGGAGAGAGGAGGGGCTTCCTATGGCAGATCAGGAAGCCGCAGTCTCAGCTTGACTCTTGAGAGTAGAGGACCCTCTTTGCCCCTCAAACTACATGCTTCTAGATCATAGAAAGGGGGCCAGTGATTGCTTCTTCAATTAGGAAAAGGACAGGAACTTCTCTTAGTCTTCGGGGCTGCTGCCAACTCAAAATAATCTGCATTCTTCGGGAGACGGTGATAGAGCTCCCGAGGACCCGGGCCTTGGTGGACCTCCGGCTCCTACATGCAGGCGACAAGGTGTGTTGCTTACCTGCTGGCTCTCCAGAGCCCCCCAGGTCCACCTGTGTGTTCCCATCTCAGTGCTAGTATTACCCATTTCTCCAAGGTGGTGTTACAGGGCAGCCCCGATATAAATGGGGTGCCTCTCTGTGGGTTCTCACCCGTGCGCTTAAAAGGGACTTAGAAGACTCAACTGCAGACACACACAATAAAATCAATAAAGGGGTTTATTTACAAAAGGGAAAGAAAAAGAGATTAAAGAATAAATTGGTGAATGCGTCCTACCAGTTCCACTGAGCTGGAATCTTAATGGCCCACTCGAAAACCTGGCGATCCACAACCACGAGCATCGCCCCCCTCCAAGCTCCCAGGTCTGGATTTTAAATCCCAAAACTATTTCTTAACACCACCCTCGGTCCTCAGCATCCTTCCTTCGGTGCTGATAGCATTCTGGGATTCTTAGTCCTAGGTGTCTTGGATCTCTCTGGCTTGAGGTGGGGTGGGGTCCTGGGACACTCCCCTTTCCTGAGGACCCCCCACTTACAGTGGCACCATTCCTCTCCCTGGAGATCGGCTTTAGAAACCCAGATTGGTCACTGCCACTATGGGAGGCACTGGGCTTAGGCCTTGGCTGGCGGAGCAGAGGGATACAGCTGTGCCTACTACCTGTAGGCGCGTATCTATGATATCCAAATGCCGCCCTCGCTGTGCACTCAAGGGGGGTGCGTGCTATTCTCCAGCTCCCCGATCGTGCCAGCCGCGTCCCCCTGTGTCACCTGCTACCTGACAGCAAGGGTCGTGCGTCCCCCTCTGCCATTCACTTACCTAATCGTTCAGTACCAGCGTGTGGCTGTCGTGGGTTCGGAATTATTAAACCGTCGCCCCCCAGAAACCACTGTGGCCCGTGGCCTCCAGGCTTGTGACCCCACTAGTTCCCATAGACACCTGTTGGCTCTTTTCCTGAGCCCCTTCGGGGAGGCGGTTTCATGTCGCGATACTGTTGGATGAGGCTGTCACTCTCTCCTTTGCATCCTGGGACCCCCTGACTTCCTAAACACACTGTTAATTTAGTTTAATTTAACTTAACTTCTATTGTTTGGCTTGCATGGATATTTGCGTTTGTGCTGTAGCCCCAGGTTGCTATTTTCAGCAACTGATGGTCTCTGCGTTTCCTGTTTGCATGTCACGTAATTCCGTCACCAACTCCATGTTGCCTTCCCAGACCGCTTCAGTCACTTAGCGATGTGCATTTAAGGTTCACCTTTGTTTTTTTGCAGACTGCTATCTTATGTCTTTATATTAGTGAATGGTGGTCCATTCTAAGATTGTCCCACAATTAATTATCTATTCACCTATTGAAGGATAAGTTGATTGCTTTCAGGTTTGGATGATTATGAATAAAACTTCTATAAACATTTCTGTGTGGTGTGGTGTGAGTTTAAGTTTTCAAATCAACTGAGTAAACACCTAGGAGCACAATTGCTGGATTGTATGATAAGTCTATGCTTCAGATTTGGCTATTTCTTCAGATTTGGCTATTTTCCTCTTTTTTTTTTATAAGATTTCTTTATTTATGCATACAAGAGCTGGAGTGCAGGCCAGAGGTGCGGGGGGTGAGAGGATTCACCAGAGATAGAGTGGGGAATAGAACAGTCAGGTCCATTGAAATCTACTGCTAAGGGGAGCAGCAAAGAGACAGGAGAGGTCTGCTGTGCCATGAGGGAAGCTCCCTGGCTGGGGATCGAACTCGTGCTGCAGTGGCTGCTGATAGCTTCATAGTGCTGCGATTTAACCCCTGCACCACCAGGGAGGCCCATCCTTTTTATTTTTCTTCCAGTTATGTTCACTGAGATCAAGTTGGTTTTTGTTGTTGGATCAGTAGTTCACACTGCAACTGAGAGGGCTAAGACAAGTCCCGGCATTCCAACTTTCCCCTTTCCCAGCTTTTCTTGTTGAGAGAGTAAGAGTGATGACTTCCAAGCTTATTCTATGTAAGAGCTGAATCCAGAAATGTCAACTATTTTACTATCACAAACTATCCTCCAGAATAAATTCTTAGATAAAGATAGTGTTGTTTGGGGCCTCCCTGGTGGCACAAGGGGTTACATCTAGCACCGTGAAGCTATCTGCAGCCACTGTAGCACGAGTTCGATCCCTGGCCAGGGAGCTTCCCACAGGGTGCAGCAGACCTCTCCTGTCTCCCCGCTGCTCCCCTTAGCAGTTTGTTTCAGTATATCCACCTGTTCCGCTCCCCACTCTGTCTCTGGTGAACCCTCTCGCTGCCTATACCCCTCTGGCCTGTACCCCAGCTTGTATGCATAAATAAATAAATCTTTTTTAAAAAATCAAAGCAATAACAAACCCTAGAAATCTGACTGAGGCTACCAGAGGGAAGGAGGCCAGGGAGAGGGCGGGGAGAGAATGCAGTGGACAGTGGTGGAGGAATATGGGCGCCTTGGTGGTGAGGGTGGTGTGGTGATAGCACGTGAAGGTGGCGCAGTAAACAAGTGTTAGCTCAATTGAAAAAAAATAATAATGTTGTAGTTGTAGTGTTGTAGTTAAGAACAGACAGGCATCTCTCTCTTCCCCGAAGGAAAAATTACAGAAAAGAAAGTCCAGAGAGGCTGTGTGTGTACGCATATGTGTACATGTGTGTACAAAAGTATCCATGGAGAACCCAATACCAACACTTGTCACTTCTCAGAAAACCTTTGGGGGGCAGAGCAAATAATTGGCCACTGTCAACAATATTCTGTGGAGGGACGTCTGCAGGATACTAGTGTTTTAGCCCCATCCATTTTGGCTGTGGGACTCAGCCATTGGTTCTTTTTTTTATTTAAATCTTCTCACATTTTTTCAAATGTGCAGCCAGAATAAAAAACAAGTCCGTGTTAGAATGTTTCTTAAGATGTGATCTGAATTTTACTGCTTCAAAAGCACTCTTGTTCAAAATGACAATTGTTGATATTTTGAATTACTAATGCGTAATTTTGAGAATGGGATGGAGGGATCAATGTAAAAATCTTTGCAGAATCTCCCAAGATAATATCACGTTTTCAAGTTTGAGAGCCTTTGGTCTAGTACTCTAAAGTCATAGGTAGAAAGAAAATTGTGGGTGACTTGTCTTACTTCCTCTAGAGATTGTAAAAGTTTAAATAGTTTGCCCCTTTAAATGGGTAACATGGCCTCCCCGCCGGCTCAAGGGGTTAAGACTCAGCACTATGAAGCTGTCCAGAGCCACTGCAGCATGAGTTAGATCCCTGGCCAGGGAGCTGACCCACAGGGCACAGCAGACCCTCCTGTCTCGCCCACTGCTCCCCTCAGCAGTGCATTTCAATAAATCCACCTGTTCTGCTCCCCACTCTGTCTCTGGTGCATATTCTCACCCCCTACCCCCTGCACCTCTGGCCTACATGCGAGTTCTTCTATTCATCAATAAAAATAAATCTTTAAAAAATTAAAATAAAAGATAAATGGGTAACACACTCAGGAACACCCTTAGATTCCATGGAGATGGAGACATCCGAGATGAACTCTGACGGCTCACAAAATAAAGAAACAGGGAAGCAAATCTTAACCAGGAAGGGAGAAAAGCTTAAGAATGAAAACACTGGTCTTAAATAGATCTCCGCCTCCCAGTCCGGGTTAGACAGGACCTAGCAAGGCTGGTCCGCCCGAGAGGCTGGAGAGGGGACTCCGGTGATATCTATCCCCCAGGCTCCCCTTGGGTGGTGCTGAAAGGCCATTACCCAGCATGTGCCCCAATAATAGTGATGATATTCATCAAAAAAGAAAAGTGAGATCATCTGAGGTCATTTGCCAGCTGAGCCAGAGAACAGACAGCACCTGAGATGCAGCCCCAACCAGTGTGTGAAGACCAAGACGAGGGGCAGACACCAGCAGGCCTGATGGCTGGACTCCAAGGGGGGCTTCGAGGCACACAGCTCTACTCTGACAGCACGTGTGAGCGACTCGTTACACCTACAGAGACCAGAAAAGAAATATGTTCAATCTTAAGTTCAGGAAACAATCTCAAAGAAATGACACCTTAACTAGAAAATATATATATGTTGAATGAACTTGTGTATATATAAGATGAAAGTAATATATGTCATCTCCTTGGACATACACACACGTAACATTTTAAGTCATATCTGCAGCAACATTCATCGCAAGGGCTCCTGTGCAGTGTCGTCCAAATCCTTCACCCCTTTCAGCACCCAGGCTTGCTGCCCTGTTCTCTCGAAGCTTCTCTTAACAAAGGTGAGTACACTTTGGGCCTGTGGATGTGATTGGCTTTGCACAGTTATTAGCAGATAGAAGGTCAACATGGGTTTGGATGTGCTGGTTTAGGGTAAATAAAGTTACCAGGTTTTTCTACCCTCCCACCATTAGCATCAACGATGGACCCCTGCGGTGCTGCACCTGGGCCTGATGGCAGCACCTGGAGGGGTGGGTGGGCACACCCGCCTGGAGGCTGAGCATATGACGGCGGCAGCAGAGAACAGAGCATGGGGCAGCGGACCATGAAGTGGAGAATGGGAGAGACTAGCGAAGATTAGGGCCTCCCCGGTGGCACAGGGGTTAAGTCTCAGCACCACGAAGTTGTCTGCAGCCACTGCAGCATGAGTTCGATCCCCGGCCAGGGAGCTTCCACAGGGCGAAGCAGACCCCGTACCTCTGGCCTGCACCCCAGTTCTTGTATGCATAAATAAATAAATAAATCTTAAAAAAAACCCAAAAACAGTGAAGAGACCACGAGAGAACACCACAGAGCCCAGAGAGCTCAGGAAGAGTGAAGATACGCCGGGGCTGGGGGGGGGGGGTGTGGGCCTCTTGGCCCCCAGACACCCTGCCTGCCCTGCACCGGGTTGCCTCTCTGCAAATGCTGTAGAAAACATTAAAAGCTTGAAAAAGCCACCGAGGGCACCAGGACTCCTCATTCCCCGTCTGCCTGGACCATAGAGAACCCGCCCCGTGCCCTGCTGGCACTACAGTGTGCTAAGTGGGGCCTGCCCCTGCTATTGCCGGGGAGATTGCATGCCCTGGACAGCTTGCTGGCTCAAGGATGGTGAGACTCGCAGAGAAGGTCCCGGATGGCAGAGGGCGAAGGGAAAAGAGCAGCGTAAGCAAGGAGTGGGTTCGTGAAACAAGGGTTATGCTTGTCAGCCCGTTGTCTGCATTGGTTTGTTACCTAGTGTTACTTTAACAATAGCTGATACAGAGCCTCCCTGGTGGCGCAACGGGTTAAGTCTCAGGGCTGTGAAGCTATCCAGAGCCACTGCAGCACGAGTTCGATACCTGGCCGGGGAGATTCCCACTTGGCGCAGCAGACCTCTCCTGCCTCACCTACTGCTCCCCTCAGCAGTATACTTCAGTAGATCCACCTGTTCTGCTCCCCACTCTGTCTCTGGTGAATCCTCTCACCCCCACATACACCTCTGGCCTATACCCCAGCTTGTATGCATCAATAAATAAATCTTTACAAAAAAACCAATAGCTGATATAAAAATGTAACTCACAAGATAATTCAAAAACAAAGGAAATGTTCCATAAGAAGATTCACTAAGTCAATATGGTGCATTCAAGTAATGGGCATGCTGCTTCCAAAAATAGAAGGAAAAATATTCATTGGCATGGAAAATGCTCATAATACACTTGCTAAGTAAATATAACATTATAAAATAGTGTGCATAGTATTTTTTGGTTAAAATACGTAGATTTATATCTGTATGTAGTTACATGTTTATGTAAATTTACATTTTTCACAAGAATGACTGAACAGCTAAAGCCCAAAATAATAAAAGTAGTGATTTCAGAATTTGAAACAATAGTTTTTTCTTCTTTTGTACTTGTCTGTTTTTTTCAAAGTTTGGACGTGTATCTAATGGAAGAGGGGACAGTACAGTAACTAAGTATTCCAGACAGACAGTTGTAGCTTTCTCTCCAGTATTCAAATGTCGAGGCAGCCCCTCTGCATGCTGATGAGGAAGGGAACATCTGAGAGGGCCGGACAGCCCAGTGTTTGTAAAATCTGAATGGGTCAACATTTAAAGGAGGATAAATAGTCCTTTGGTGTCAGTCAATGTTTTCATACACGCGGTGCCTTGTAATTTGCATCAAATCTTTCTTCTTGATTTGGGGTGGAACTTCCCACAAAACAGAATCGTCAACACAGTGTCCCTTAGGTCAGCTTGGTGGGTGTGTGAATGAAAGTCGGGGATGGCGGGAGCGTCAGGGGGGCAGAGGTGGTCAGGCAGAGCGATGCTGGCTGTGGGAGGACCCCAGCCCCAGCTGGCTGTGGGAGGACAGGCGGGAGCCACGCAGGCTGGTCAGGGCACTTAATCGACGTCCCGGAACAGGGAGCACATGGGTGTCCACTGGGTGATTTTCCTCTTCTCGAGCACCTTGTCGCTTAAAAAAAAAAAGATACATTTATGCACACAAGAGCTGGGGTGCAGGCCAAAGATGTGGGGGGTGAGAGGATTCCCCAGAGACAGGGGGTAGCAGAATGGGCGGGTCTACTAGAATCCACTGCTGAGGGGGGCAGCGGGGAGACAGGAGAGGTCTGCTGTGCCCCGTGGGAAGCTCCCTGGCCGGGGATTGAACTCGTGCTGCAGTGGCTGCAGACAGCTTCACAGTGCTGAGCCTTATAACCCCTTGTGCCACCACGGAGGCCCTCTTAGGCACCTTGTCTCTTTTAGAAAGTTGATAAACCCCTCTGTCCATAGTGTGTTTCACGTGACTTGCTAATCGAGGGCAAGATCCTCTGTGACTTTGTGCCACCGAATAGCAAATGCCTTTAGAACAGCAGCTGCCTTCGCTAAACGGCTACCTGAGATTGAACAGATTCGGGAAACACTTTGGATCTGGTCAATATTACATATGATATCCAGTAAGCAAGATAACCGGGAGCTGACGACGAATACTCCCACTTCCCAAAGAGTTTCCCACATTCCTGCTCTGAGAGAGCAGAGATTGAGTGCACAGACTTTTGACTCAGGACCTTAATACACACACACACACATATACACACCACACACACACACACACACACACACACATGCGCGCACGCACGCACAGGATCCTGGCACCAGCCATGTGAACTCTCACTAACAAGAGAAGCTACTGCAGTGGCACTGACCTGCGGTAAACCGGGCACTTAGATGCTCTGCATATTTTGAAGCTCCAGTCCATGCCTCTGCTCTTCCTTTCTGGGTGACTGGTGCTCTCTAAACCTCCTGGGTTTAGCTGTTGGGAAAACAATTGAATGAGACAAATCCAAGAGAGCCTAGTAGTTCTCTGTGCATGAGACGATGCACTTACCACATTAAGCAAGTCAGTTAACTAAGTTCTCTAAAACTGAGTGTAACCGTACGTAGCTCCATCAACGTGCACCAGATTAGTTGTCGAAAGTGCTTGGAGTGGGTGTTACCTAATAAACACAAAGTCAGAATGAGTATCCTCCATGCATTTTTCTCTTTCTCATTCTCTCTTTCTGCCTCCCTTTTTTCTTGTATTTTTTCTACTTCATGAACTAAAAATTACAGGCCCAGAGCAGGTATTTGTAAGGGAAGCTCACCTGTCAGGTGACAAAATTGCACCTGAGTCACAACAGGAAGACTGGGACTTCAAGAGTTGTTTCTACAAGTGCGCTGAACAGATGCTGAGATGCTTGATTGAACAAATGTAACGCGTGCATAATTTCATTTTGTTACCAGCCTTAGAAACTTACCATTACCACTCCCACAGCCACAGTTCCTTGGGTTATGTGGAGGAGGCCTGGGCTGATCTAGAAGGCAAGATTTTAGGAGAAACTTTAGCCTCACAATACCAACCCACAGGTGCGCTCGCGCACACGCACTCTCTCTCTGTCTCTCCCCCTCTCTTTCTCTAAAGAAAAGACCAGCTTCCCTATTGTCTACAGACGCCAACCGTTCTGTCATTCATAAAGGAGGCCATGAGAAAGATGTCTGTTGTTTATTTTCTGTGCTTCATCTTCCTTGACGTTCCATCATCTGTAGCACCAACTTGAGCCCGAGTCGCAGAGCACTTGGTGCCAACGGTGGGCTTTATGTGCCTGAAGTTCCTCTGCGTGAGCCCTGGTGTCCATACACATCTTGAAGAAAAGGAAGAACTGGACCCAATGGGCCGTGGGGGTTGCCGTGAGAGCCGTGGGTGGGTGTGTGGTGACAGACACCTGAAGGGGTTGAGCCTGCTCCCCTGAATCATATATGGTGTTCTAAGCCAACATTACCTCAATTAAAAGCATATAATACACACAAAAAATGTAAATTGAACTCCAAAAGTAAATAAATAAATAAAAGTGTTTCAAGGGGAAAAGATATGATCTAGCTGTTTCCAGGACAGAAGGAGAAAATCCTTCAGCAGGAGTGCAGGACACACACACACACACACACACATACACGCGCGCGTGCATGCACACACACACACACACACACACGCGCG
Source organism: Scalopus aquaticus (assembly GCA_004024925.1). Classification (NCBI taxonomy): domain Eukaryota; kingdom Metazoa; phylum Chordata; class Mammalia; order Eulipotyphla; family Talpidae; genus Scalopus; species Scalopus aquaticus. The sequence goes on from PVIJ01011924.1 coordinate 47,125, forward strand.
CGCGCGCGCGCGATCCGTGGCCCCTGGGGGAAAGGCGGCAGTTCCAACCAGCTCCCAGTTGGATCTCACAAAAGAGGCAAAAATAGACTGTAAAGCCTTTGTCTTCACTAGCACTTCACTCAGTTCTGTTACACCTTCAGTATGAAAGCACCAGGAGGCAGGCAGATGGGTGTGGGCACAGGTGGCTGGTGGAACACAAGCACAGATGGAGCAGTAAAAATATAACCCTAAAATTAAAAAAGAAGAAAAATCTCAGCAAGAAGAAAATAACAACAAAGTATTCCCCAACAGGGCTCTGAGGGAAGACCCGCCTCCCCTGCGGTCTGTAGCTTCCAGCAGGTGAACGCCCTCCCCTCTAAGGGACCCAGCCTGCCTGGCCTGCCACAGTGTGGGCAGATGCCAACCATGCGCCACACACACACTCTACAAACAAATTCACTTGGGTGAACCTGTACTTCTATGCGACGTTACCTGCGTGTCACTGATTCTGTTCATTCACCCGCCAAGTCGATCCATTCTGTTACATCAAGCCACGAAGTTGACTGACCCTTCCCACCCACACTGGGCTGATGACTGGATACATAAGCACACGCACCTGTCAGTACCTCCTGTGTACTCCCAGGGAACATGAAGGAGAGGCAGGAAAGGGAATTCAATAGAAAATGGGGGAGAAAGGGCCACCCTGGTGGCCTAGGGGTTACGTCTCAGCGCCATCACCACTACGGCCTAAATTTGATCCCTGCCAGGGAGCTACCCACAGGGCGCAGCAGACCTCTCCTGTCTCCCCGCTGCCCCCTCAGCAGTGGCTTTCAGTAGACCCACCTATTCTGCTCCCCACTCTGTATCTGGTGAGCCCTCTCACCCCACTCCTACCCCCCACAGCTCTGGCTTATACTCCAGTTCTTCTGTGCAAAAAAAAAAAAAAAATAATAGTAAGAAAGAAAATGGGAGAGAACCCCAAGGAATGAGTGAGAAATGGGAGCAGAGAGCGATAACCGTCTACAGCCAACACAGGGGTTGAGGAAGAGATTCCAGGCGACGAGAGGGACCCCAGGGCAGTGGAAGGCTGACGGGCCGGTGCTCTTCACCGCGCCAAGGACAGGCATTAACGGAGCCGCGGACCGGCCCCCGGAGCTCTCAACCTGAGGGCGCAGGTGCTGCGAGTAGCACCCCGCTTACGGAGGTCAGAAAACCAGGCCGTGAAGGGGCAAACAGCTTAAGCAACTTGCCCCAGGTCATAGAACTAGTAAAAGGTGAACGGCCCGCGGGGTGGACCCAACCAAGAGTGCCTGGGAGAGAACCCTGAGGTGTGAGGGGACGCGGCGAGGCCTGCCGGGCAGAGGCCAGACCAGCCGGGGCCCAGCACACGGTCGGCTCCCATCATGTGCTGCCTCGGTGCTGCGAGGATTCGGTGGGAGGTGGCGGGACCTGAGCCCAGGTAAATAAAGGTAGGGAGTAGAGAATAAGAGAGATACGAGAAAAATGAGTAACCTGGGCGCCCAAACCTTGAGGTTTATGGAATACAGGTTTTTGACTCACCCCAGACCCACACTATCTCCGAGCTCTGGGCCTAACCCTCCACGCCAGCTGCCCACACTGCCTCCGGCATGCTCTCAACTGGGGTCTCCAGACGTGGCATCTATAAATTCATTTCCTAACATCACTTCCTAAGGGGAGACCGTTCTGAGCTTTTTTTTTTTTTAGATTTATTTATTTATTTTTCTTTTTTTAATTTATTATTTTTTTAATATATATTTTTATAGATTTATTTATTTATGCATACAAGAACTGGGGTGCAGGCCAGAGGTATGAGAGTGAGAGGATTCACCAGAGACAGAGTGGGGAGCAGAACAGGCAGATAGACTGAAATACACTGCTGAGGGGAGCAGCGAGTGAGGCAGGAGAGGTCTGCTGCACCATGTGGGTCAGCTCCCTGGCCTGGGATGGAACTCAGTCCACAGAGGCTGATAATAGCTTGATAACTTGAGACTTTAACCTCTGCACCACCAGGAAAGCCCCCCCCACCCCATTCTCAGTTTTAATGCAAATCTTGGACCTGCCAGACTAGGGACTCTGAACAGTTCCTAACCACACATCATCTCGGGCAACTCGTGTGTATAATAATCACTGATTATTGCGAAGATAAAAGGAACTGGGTATAAAGTTCCCAGTAGGCTGGGTGGCAGAGAGTGGGTGCTGAATATTCATCTCTCCCTGAGATGACTTCATTTCCCCCGATGTGAATATAAATGCGCAAATTAGTGGAGGTCTAAAATAGATCGAGAAACTATGATCAAAACAAAAATAAGGTCACATTTCACTTTGGCTAAAAAATTAAAAGTAATGATAACACCAATTTCAGATGGGGTTGAAGTGAAACAGATACATTCATACATTGCTACAGGCAGCGAAGACTGCAAAGATCTTTTGAAAAATTTATATGCTTAGAAATCGCAAAAAGTATTCAGATTTTTTGGTCTATCAGCTGTCCCCCAAATGGAGCACACTATTTTCATGAAGATGTTCGTTTGAGCATTATTCAAACAAGCAGGGAATCTGAAAGCAGTCTGAACGTCCAACACAATACTGCAGACCAGGTTTACCCATTGATAGGTAATATTATGAGGCCACTAAAAGTAACAATTAAAATTCCAGAGCAGTAAGGAAAAGTATCTGCAGTGTGATGTAAGTGAGAAAAATAGAATATAAAATTATATCCACTCTGTGAGAAAGAGTGTAAAATATTTATGTACAGAAGACATGGGGAATGAATAATTAAGTTGCTGTGGGGCTGGGCCATTGTGATATTTTGCTTTTTATTTAATACCGCTATTATTGTAACAGGGCTGCTGCATAATCCATGGCAACTTTGAAATAGTGCCCATCCTCTCCACTTTTTTAGAAGAGAAAGACAGTTCATTGGCATCCTTACGTCCCAGAAGGCTCTGACAGAAAATCGCTTTTATTATCTCTGACAATTGCAGAAGAGTCTAATTTGTACCATCGGCGCCCTGGTTCATCACCAGGTCTTAAGCAGCAACGATTAGGACCCAATGACAGGAAATCGCCAGGGACAATGAGGTGGGACATGGCAGCCCCCCACACCCCATCAGGGAAGTGAGCAAAGTCAGTCCTGGCTGGAGGCCCGTGCTGGGTCCCGCCCCAGGGTGCCGCACCTGAGCCCCTGAGCCCCTGAGCACCTGCTCCTGCACGGGCCTGGAGAGCTGTACTTGGCTCAAGAGTCCAGGAGCAGGGTCAGCAGAAGCACATTTGCATATGTACATTTAAGAGTCTGAAACAGAGTCTCCCTGGTGGTGCAAGGGGTTAAGTCTCAGCCAATGAAGCTGTCAGCAGCCACTGCAGCACGAGTTCGATCCCCAGCCAGGGAGCTTCCCACGGGGCACACACAGCAGACCCCTCCTGTCTCCCTGCTGCTCCCCTCAGCAGTGGATTTCAGTGGATCTGCCTGTTCTGCTCCCGACTCTGTCTCTGGTGAATCTTCTCACACACACACCCCACACACACCTCTGGCCTGCACCCCAGCTCTTGTGTTATTCATTCCCCATAAATCTTAAAAATAAATAAATAAATCTTAAAAAAAATAAAAGGAGGCTGAAACAAGAGTGGCTGCAGTTAGTGTGGCCGGATGAGGGCCCTTTCCTGGGTGGGCTCTGTCCCCCTCTCCCTCCCACACTCCAAGGCCAGGCCTGATTTCCTGGGCTTCATTTCGATGCTCTTAAGCAGTCGCTGTGTACGTTGCCAGGGCAGCTGTGCCACGGTTAGTACGGACGGGCCGGCTCCCATCAAGGAGGAGAAGCTTCTTCAGGCCTGGCAGCAAAAGGCCCACGACCGGGGGCAGGGTCCCCGGGCCCTCTCCTGGGCTGTCTGCGGGTGGCCTCCCCTGGTCTCCACAGGGCCTTCCTCTGTGTCCATGTCCTGCAGCCTCTTCTTACAAGGACAATGGTCACATTCGAGCAGGTTCCACCCAAGGACTTTATTTCAAAGAAGTCATTTCCTTAAAGGCCTCACCCTGGACCCAGCCACATCAGAGGTTCTGGGGATGAAGACCCCAACATGAGCATTTTGTGGGGACACAGGTCAGCCCAGAGCGGGTGTCATATATTAGAGGTGTCAGAAGAGCAAGAGCAGTGACGGGGCGGAGGGCGTGTTCAGGCGGAGGGCCTGTGGCCGGAGGTCAGAGTCCTAACTCCTCATCCTGCAGAATGGGGGGACGGGGGGGGGCGATGTGAGGGGGGGACACAGGTGCTCCGGGCCCACAGGAAGTGCACCGTCAGCCTTCAGTGTTTCGAGACCCGGGACAGCAGTCAGCCGCCACTTCTCTCTGGCCCTGGGCTCCTCTACTCCCTCGAAGCCAGGAGCGCATGTTAGTGTGGCCCCCACAGAAGGGGTCGAGGGGGGTCCAGAGGCAGCTGTCGGAGCCTCTCTCTGCCGCTGAGGTCAGTGAGACCCCACTGCAGGCTGAGGCTGGGCGAACCCCATCGCTTCCCAGCTGGGGTACTTCCTCTGCTGGCTCCTGAAGCAGAAGGAAGAAGAAATCTCTGCTGGGAGGACCCCACCCCCAAGAGAAGAGGAGAACCTGAAGCAATGTGGCTCCGATCCCAGTAAGCCGCCAGAGTCCTCACGCGGCCTCCTCTTCCCGGCCTCTGGCTCCCTGGCCCGGCCACGCTGGCCTCCCTGCGTCCCTTCAGCCTGCAGGCGTCCTGATTCTGCCCCAGAACTTCCATAGGTGTGTGCGGTCTGCACGCACATGCTGACATCCTAACCCCCCAAAGTGAGGGTGTTAGCAGGTGACCAGGTGATGAGGGTGAGGCCTCATGTCCTACAGGACTTGTGTCCCCATAAAGGAAGTTCCTGGAAAGGATGTGGAGAAAAAGGAACTCTTCTACACTGCTGGTGGGAATGTGAATTGGTCCAACCACTATGGAAAGCTGTATGGCGATTCCTCAGACTGCTAAACATGGAGCTCCCATACGACCCAGCAATACCACTTTTGGGAATTTACCCAAAGGACACAAAAACACTAATCCGAAAGGATACATGCACCGGTATGTTCATTGCGGCACTGTTCACAATAGCAAAGGTATGGAAGCAACCCAGATGTCCAAAAATAGATGATTGGATCAAGAAGATGTGGTCCATATACACAATGGAGTACTATTCAGCATGGAAAGAAGATAAACACATGCAATTTGCAGCGACATGGATGGAATTAGAGGGGATCATACTCAGCGAAATAAGCCAGAAAGAAAGAGAAAAATATCGAATGGTTTCACTTATAACAGGACTATAGGGAAACCAAATA
>PVIJ01011925.1:0-52344 GCA_004024925.1 Scalopus aquaticus
AAAAAAAAATGAAAAAAAAAAAAAAGAAATACATGTATTTTGTATATCCCTGCCACAGTCCCATTAAAAGGGCAACTAGCTTCAAATCACCACAGACATGCCAGCTGTACTTGTTATACTCAATGGAATTCAGTAGCTGCTTTAAGTTATGCCTCTTTGTGTGGACAACATGTGCTACTGGAATAGATGGAAGATGGTTTCCATTGTGCAAAAGCAGTCTTAAGACTCAGTTTCAAAGAGTCTAGAAATAGTCTCCATTCTTTTGGGTCATGAGTGATTTCTAAGGCATTCATGAGGTCCTCAGTATCAGAACAGAATACCAGAGTACCAGAATACCAGAGTATTTCATCAGAGTATTACTTTCTGATGAAAGGCTCCAACTGCTGGTGGCACTTTCGATAGAAAGTAATTGTGATATTTTCTTCTAGAAGATTCCGTTGTTGGAGTCTTGATCCTGGCAATTCTGCCTTGTTCTTGGATAAGTGAAAATCACGAACCAGGTCACTGAGTTCTTCCTGTGTTAATCTGTGTGGGGTTGATGATGCACTACAGTGAAAATCTGGATCACTGCATGCTGATGGGACAGGAGAAGAACAGGTCGGCTCACCCTTGTCCTCATCACATGAATCAAGAGAATCTTCTGCTGGAGGTTCTGGAATAGGAAGTCCCTGACCATGTGGAAGTGGTCTCAATGCAGACGGAATGTTTGGGTAGACTCTTCTCAACTTCTTTTGCTTCATTATTCTGCTGGAAAGAGGAGGAACCAAGCAGAAGTAACAGTCTTTTCTGTAGTTGCTTGGCTCTCTCCACACCATGGGGACTGCAAACAGCATTGATGGTCTTTTGCCATTGAACCACTGTGAAAGTTTTGTTGTACATGTAGGGGCCCAAGGCTGTCTTGGTCACCAATCTTGCATCTGAAGTAAAGATGATAAACCTTATTCACTTGAGAAGTGATCCTTTTCTTCTGGTTGGCATGTCACTTCCCCACAAATAGACCAGAAATTGTCCACGCTATTAATTCACTTTTGAGGTATTCCTGTTCTGTATTGTGCCTAAATGGATAAAATAATAACAGTCCTATGGAACAGTAGCTTAAACTCTCTCACACAAAGTCTGAAATATTTTCAATGCTCAACCTTTCCGACAGGGCTTTCTATAGTGCACTGCTGATGTCAGCTTACTTCAGCAGCCACCTAGCAGTAGTATTGCATTGCATCAGAAAATGATGCAATCAAATCTGGATGATGTGTGCATGATGGTATCATGAAATGAGATTCAATATTACATCATTCTAGGCTGATTTAGGATGTTGTTGCAGTCCTACTGGATAAATTTACACGGTAAAACATATAAAATGAATTATATGAAATATCTTCAAAACGAGAGCTAATAAAAAATGTTCAGGGTTATATTCATGTTCAGCACACCAAGATACTATAGATTAGGGCCTTTTTACATCAGTAATGATCTCAATGTTGACCAGTATTATTTATGTTTTAAATTACATTTATTTGCCAATGTAACAGTTTTAAGTGTTATTTTGGTGTTCACACAATGCATGCAAATTTATATATAAATTAGTATAGCAAAAATATTGTAGAATTCCATTTTAATCTGTACCCTTTATAAACTTTATTGTGTGCAGAGTAGATTTATAAATAACACTCCAGATCTATACAGCTTGTGTGCACTGTTCTCTGTGGGTAATTTAAGGAATATACAAAGGTAATTTTAAGTATGACCACTTTTTGCCATAGGCACATTTCCTCTCTGACTCCCACCATCATCACTACCATTTTAAGTTGAGATTTCACTGTAGTTATAACAAATTGCTTTTGATACTTTCCAGTGGTGGCCCCAGAATCTACCAAGCGCTGCCGGCTAATGCTCAACTCTAAATATTATTCATGATGAGTTCCAGGTAGCAGCTGTTTTTTCTTGGTTCAAAGTTGTGACGCTCCTGTCATCATCTGTTAATATTGCATGGCCATCCCACTGGGTACCAGACACTGCATTACTCTAAAAATATGCTCCCTTTTCCATTGGGCTTTCTGAGTAATCTGAAAACTGATTTAACTGTACGCTTTAATTTTTTGTATCTCTAGCAATCGAAGATAACAGCTTCATTGACACCAGGGAGGCTTGGATTTGTTTTGCCTACACAGGTCATAGGATAATTTTTGTAAAACATAAATCTGATTTTGTTACCTTTACACAAGTAAAATCCTGTAGGTATCCCTGATTACCTACAAGATGAAGTTCAAACTTCATGTAAGTATGCCTTACAAAATTTCTATGTTGGGTGCTTCATCTCTCAACATTTCATTTCCCTATGTACTTTGTGGTCTAGCCAAATACTTTATACTACTCAGGCATGCCAGGCTTTTTCACAGCTCCAAACCTTTGCTCCTATTGTTCTCTTTGTCAGGAATGCCTGGCAATGCCCCGCCTCCCCTTGGTGAGTTTATACCTGTTGAACAGAAGATTACTTCCTCAGTTGTACCTTCCCTGACTTCCTGAGTTGCACTTAGTAATGTCTTTTTTTTTCCCCACACAGAACTGGGGTGTAGGCCAGAGGTGTAGGGGGTTGAGAGTAAAGAGCAGAATGGGCAGATTTACTGAAATACACAGCTAAAGGGAGCGGCAGGCAAGACAGGAGAGGTCTGCTGTGCCATATGTGGGTTAGCTCCCAAGCCAGAGATTGAACTCAGGCAGTAGGGTGACAGTGCTGAGACTGAATCCCTAGGCCACCAGGGAGGCCCTTAGTATAATGTCTCTTACAGTTTTATACCTCAATTCAGGTAGTTTTCACCCTTTATCAGGCTGTGAATTCATCCAAAACAGAGGAAATGCTTTATTTCCCTTTGTAATGCTAGGACCTAGCATGGTTTGGGAACACAGGAGTTCTAAAAATGTGGAATGAATGAATGAAAGTCAGACAGAGACAATCTTAGAACTCAAGTAGCACGAGTGCTTTTGACCATGAGTCCACAGGTAAATTGCAAGTTTCAGTGAATTTCCTGAATATTAAATAGGGATAGAATCTGTGTGTGGACATTTGTGTGCAGATTTATCTGAGTAGCTGGTGCATGGCACCTATCATGTTCAAAAGCATTTACAATGGAATAATAAGGTTATAATAATAAGAACTTAGATCTAAGTACCTTGAAATGCAAGTCCAGGGCTTGTTCACTTGCTCTCTTGTCCATTGTGGAATTATCAAATGAGAGGGCATGTGGCTGGTGACAAATTAGGTGGAATTTTCTCCCTTCCTGCTGAGTCATTCCCCCAAACAATCTCTCCATGAAGCTCAGAGTGCCAGAGGAAGTAACATTAGTTTGTGGATTCCTTGTTATTGAAATCTGTAGCTACATTATCAACCACTCCCTGTGACTTTTTCTTTCTTTCTAACCTATAAAATCCCTTACATTTTCAATTGTGTGAATTATTTGCCATTTGCTTTCATAATCTGGTGTTTGTGCAATGTCATTGGCAAAAGTTAATACATGCTTCTTGGTACCCCAGGGATTCCTACAGCACCATTATGATAGAATTAATCTATAAATGTGGTCTCTAAAAGCACCTCTGCGCCTGAATCTTTGAATGAAAGGCAGGGTGGAATGGAAAGAATCTGTCAGCATCATCATCATTATCTAAATGGATGCAAATGTAGCAGATTGAGAATGCTCATCTTTACCAGAAATGATAAGAATCAAAGACTTCTTATTTGCATGTTTAATTGTAATAGTGCCTTGAGACCAAATTACTGAGCAGGAATTATAGACACTTCACAGAAGGTGCTTGGAACCAGATTTATTTTTGTCATCCTTTGATGGGTATTAGAAGATGGACAGGCTTCCTAAACATTTGTGCTTCCAACTTGGGAGAATATTTACACACATTAGGAAAACACAATTCGAATGAACTGAGTTATATGAGTCTCTGTTCTGCCTAATTCAGGTCACAGTGGCTTCTTTTATTAAACAAACTGTGTTTCAGACACAGTGCTGAGCTCCTTACATCCATTATCTCCTTTAACTCTCATATCCCCTATGAAGTAGATTCTGTTATTATTCCCATTTTGCCATCTTCCTCCTCATCACCATCACTTAAGCTCTTCATTTATTCCAGTAGCTATACTGGGCACCATCTCCTTCTGACAATACTTTAAGATTAGCGTGATCATCCCCACCACATAGTTAAAGAGACCCTAGCCCACAGAGCTTGACTGACTTTGCCCACGTTCCCCAGTCAGTGTCAGAGCCAGTATGTGAACCCAGAACTCTCCAACTCAAAAAGATTCTGAGATCACCTTACAAAAATGTTACCCAAAGATTATTTAGAGACTATATTGAAAATGATGAAGATAAAAGCTTAGTGAATAATGACAGCTCCTATGAACAAAGTACTTACTCTGTCATGTGCTATGCTGGGAACGGTTCACAGAAGAGACTTTAGGCGTTGCAAAGCCCTACCGGTGGGTCCTGTTAGCATTAATTCTATTTCTCAGACAAGGAAAATGAGGCTCAGAGAGATGAAATGTCTTGCCCAGGATCCACACACAATAAGGGCCACATTTAAGCCCAAACTGATTGATTATGATGCCCTTTATTTTAACACTGCCACCCAGAACATGCTGGGAAAATGCTCATTTTCAGAAGGAATACAGTTAAAGCCTCCAAACTTTGCCCCCCCAAGATACCTGAAAGAGTGTGTGTGTGTGCTGTGTGTGTGTGTGTGTGTGTGTGTGTGTTTAGTGGTAAAGGGTTTGGTAGAGAACTCAAGAAACCAAGTAGACCTAAAGGCTCTGGGGTCTGACCTCCAGTAGTTTCCCTGTATTTGCTGATGGCAAGTCAAATCTGGATGGTCAAAGGGGAGACAAGACACAGAGAGTCTCTGTCTAAACCTTTTCACCTTATATAGTAAAGGGCAAGAAGCCTGCCTCTCATAACTTTCACCGGAATGTTGCTGGATTTCAAAGTCTAATTCAGCTTCAGAAAATTGGAATTTACGAGAATGTTAGAAGATTTGACATGATGAGAGCAAGATAATTTATTAAGCACCTAATACGTGAATATTTTGCATTCATTTCCTTATTTCATCCTTGCATGTGCCCTGCAAAGGACATATTTTTTGAATGCCATTTTTGCAGACTAGCAGATGGTAGTTCAAACACAGAACTTTCCAAAAGGTTGTACAGTTAGTATGAGACAGACCCAGGATTCAGATCCAAGGTTATATTATAAGTACAATTTACTTCTCTCTTCAGTAGTCAGAGACCAGTAAGAGAATCTGTTGCTTAAACGTGGTTTGCTGGCTGACAGTCTTATCTAAATTACTGACCCATGAGCTTCCTTCTTCTTTAGGCCTCCACTTCTCCTTTCTTTTGGTCCCATTCTCATTGCTAATTTATTGGACTTACAGGAGAAGATGTCTGCACTGCCATTTCTCCCTTGAAGGGGATCCCCACTTCAGCAATTCATTACACAAGTGTTAAAAACTGTATTATAACCTGATAACAAGAGCCATATACTGGGAATAGACAGTTCACCTAAGAACAGTCAAGCTGTGGACCAGCTCTCAATTTGTGGGGTAAACTACATGAAAGCAGGAAGGACCCATGCCTATAATCTAGACAGGTAAGATGGTACAAGTTTCATTTCCTTTCCTTTGCTCTCTACAACCCCACACTCAGGATTTAAATGATGTAAAGTAGTAAGATGCAGAGAGAGAGCTTATAGTTACTTTTAGGAGTAGAATTTGTGAAGATGTCTAGAAAAAGGCCATTAAAAATCTGGGGTGATGAGGTTAAGCAAAGGAGCGATGGAAATAGAAGTAGCTTAGCACAGTGGTATAGGGTTTGTTTTGGGCAGTACTGCCCCTTGCTTTAGAATCTGAACCTGCTCTCCATGTGATCTGGGCGAATCTAGTCCACCTTTTGGATTCCTGTCTCTTTTGGTGCTTACCTTTACTGCTCTTTAAACCCAACTATTTAAAGTAGCAACATTGAGTCCTGTTGCTCGCATTCCAGGTAAGAACAGACATGGAACTTCAAAAAGAAACCCAGTGCAGAAGGAAGGTGAATCCAGGCTTGAGAAAAGTTTGGATTTTTTTCTATTCAGCACTATTAAATGTAAATATAACTCTGGATAGAGAAAATTTTATAACATTAAGTCAAATAGACTTCTGAAATTGGTGAGGAAGTTAACTAAGTAAGTAAAATCTTTACCAAATCCATGATTCCCATATAAACATTCCCAACTAAAAGTCTTGTCTGTGTTTAAATACTTTTGCCAATGGAGATTTCACTATTGTGCTGTAATTGTCAGGTTTGAATGCCTAAATCATGTACATACCAAGTAACTAAGAGAAAAATATTTTATCAAAGTAATATATTTCTAGTATTTCTGTCCCAATTATAAACATTCATTCATTGTGTTAGTCATATGAGTGAACAGAGCAAGTTGATTCTCTGCCTCTGTAAAGTTTATATTATTTTTCCAAATTTTTATTATGAAAATTTTCAAACATACAGAATAGTAGAGAAGACTATGATGACCCCCCTATGTACTATTACCCAGATCTACAATGAAGAACATATGGGCCTTTTTGTTTCATATCGTCCCCACATCTCCCTGCCATTGTGCTGGATTATTTTAAAGTAAGTCCCAGGTGTCATATCATTTCAGTGTGTGTCTCTTGATTTTCCTCATATAATCAAATAGTATTATTCATACTTAGAAGTATTTATTAATGATTTGTTAGTGTAACTTCATTTCCAGACAGTTTTTTTTTCCTTCAGATTATTCTGTTTGTATTATAAATGTCCTTTTACAGCTGATTTGTATGGAGCTTTTCCTTTCAATGGGAAATGTTCTTGAAATATAAACATAGTTGAAATGTGATGTTTTATTTCTAAATGTAAACTCACATGAGAGTATAGTACTTTAAAATATATAGATTTTTTAAAATCACTAGCTATCTTTTATTTTTATTTGTTCTTTTTCTTTCTTTTAGAAATTCACCTTCTAGAGATTATGATAGACATGAGATTGGACACAGCTCTTCTGTGTCACTGAAATGGTTTTCTTCTTTTTTCACATGAGTTTCTTAATTAATAAAGCACAGGTCATGTTCATAAGGCAATAATACTGCTTTTTAAAAGCCTTTTATTGTGAAGGCGAGTCATCCTCAAAAAACTGTTATTGAAAGTTCACTAAAAAATAGAACTGTAGAGCTGTTGATGCAGCAATATACTCCTAAGACCTAATACAATAGGTCTTATGACAAGAACAGAAATAATTAATATATATTATATAATTATATAAGTTGCTAACACATTTTTGTTAAAAAGATGTGTGACTAACAGATAAGAATTATATTTTTAGTATACATCAATTTGTACATTAAAAATAGATAATGATATATATTATAGCTAATAATGTCCATCTCATTATTAATTATAACATTGATATTTTTAATTAAAAATATTATTGAAGTATCATTAGTTTATAACATTACATAGGTTTAAGATATACTGCAAATTAACATCTGCATATATACAACTGTATTCACCACCAAAAGTCTGGTTTCTGTCCTTCACTGTACAATTGGTCCTTTATAGAGTACTTACCCATTCCTCTGCCCCCTTCCCTTTTGGTAATTGCTATTTGGCTCTTATATTCTAAGAGTTTTATAACACTGAAATAGTTTATAATGTCATAGTCCAATATTTCCAAGATATATCAGTTTTTAAAAAGATGCAAAAGGCCTAAAAAATATTTATTTGTGTGTATACATACCTATTTGCACATATAACATGTATATATATATGTGTACAATCTATACATATTATATATTTGTGTGTATATACACTTATTTACATGTAAAACTTCCTTATCTGTATGTGTATAAATTATACACATGGATGCATATTCATAATACTTCTCTCTCTCTCTCTCTCTCTCTATATATATATATATATACACATATATGAAAGAAATGCATGAAATAGTCACATTTGTGATTACTCTATGCTCCAACACCCAAATATCTATGTGTATAAATGGAATGGTCTAGATGCTGTATACCCAAATGTTAACAGTGATTCTCTCTGGATAATAGGTTTTAATATTTTAAGATTTGTTAGGCTTTTTATGTTTTCTGAATTTTAAAATACTATATTTTTATATTGTAGAAGCTATTTTTTATAGATCATAGCCAAAAAATACCTTCAACTCATCATATTAAAATTCTTCATTTTGTAGAAAACAAAAATGACTATCTGAAGGTTATAGTTAATTTCAAGGTAAGACCCAGACTCACCCGTGAGAACCATGTTCTTGTTCCCTTTCCACCTAGAACAAGTTTCTAGTGGGTTTTGTCACTCATGTAAATAAGTTTCTAAGACTGCCTTACAAAGTCTCCAAACTTAGACCCAACACACCTGAATTAGTCTTGATCTGAGCTGGGACCACTACCACCACATAGGTTTAGAGTTAAACACAGATCAAGGGAATTTATGCTAGCTTGGGCAGCATTGCTATATGCATGAGGTGTACAACCAAATTATTCTCATGAGTCAGAGTGGTCTAAAAAATTCATGCACAGGAAAAAAGATTGTACACACACACAAGTATAATGCACACTCAAAAAGCATCAAAGGCATTGAGAGGGGAAAAATAATGATCAATATCAGTCCCACTATGTACAGCTGTATATGTTGGCCTCTGTACATCTCCTGGGGACTGGCGGTTCATTTACATTAGAGGTGATAAGTTTATGTGAATGATGCCTCCTTGGAAATGTACAGTGTACTTAAAAGTTCTGGGTACAGGGGCCTCCCTGGTGGTGCAGTGGTTAAGCGCTGCGCTGTGGAGTTGTCGGCAGCAGTGACGCTGGTTTGACGCCCGGCCAGGGAGATTTCAACATGGCGTGGCAGACCTCTCCTGCCTCGCCCACTGCTCCCTTCAGTAGTGTTTCCGTCGATCTGCCTGTTCTGCTCCCCATTCTGTCTCTGGTGTACCCTCTCACCACCCCACGCCTCTGGCCTGTACCTCAGCTTGTATGCATAAATAAATAAATCTTTTAAAAAAAAAAGTTCTGGGTACAACTGGGGTCAGGAAAGCCTTCCCGGAAAGAGAGTGGCCTTGCTATCATCATTTCAGAAAACAAAACAAAAAAAAAAAAAAAAAAACATTTCTTACTGATTTACTAACATTGCTGTATAATAAAATTCTGTAATATCAATAGCAAATACATAGAAGAGAATATTAAAAACTAACAATTAGAGATACTCAAGCTCCTCTCAAATACAAAGTACCTTTATTAAAAAAAATTCAATGAACCTTTAGAGTTCTCTTGAGCATATTGGGTTTCTGTTGAAATCAATCATATTTTCTCAAAGTATTTCCTGGGCAACAAACTAATTATATATACACTGATGAAAATATCTTTCCCACATTGGATGGTAGGAATAAGTCTTTTCTTTCACTTCATCGCTTAGGATAATAACTTGTGTTTGTGACGAATGCCTTTCATACTTAGCAATTTCCAATGCAGAATTTTAAACTGGGTATGATATAATTACCCTCGAGTTTCAATGCAGAACTTTAAGACTTACTAAGCTTGAATTTGAGAAGACAGAATTCAGTTGTTTTTTTTTTTTTAAATAAAAAGGGGAATTCCCTCCCTTTCTATTTATCTTTCCCTTTCTGCTTTCCTCTTTCTTTCCTCCCTAGCTTGAAGTCATCATTGTAGTTGAGCAAATAAATAAATAGGTATATTGGGGATAGTGGGAGCCAAATTTTTCATTACCAGAGAAAATATTTACAAATGTGGAGGAAGACTGAAAATGAGCCCAATGGTATTGAGTTAAATTTGGAAATATCAGTATAAACTTAAGACTTTATAACATATATACACAGAGGAATATAAATACCTATAAATATGTAGGCTTATACACATGTGTGCATACATACGTATGTCTACTACCTTTGTCTAGTGAGAGCCAAGAAGCAATGATTCCCCAGTAACAATGAGCACAA
The DNA here is from genome assembly GCA_004024925.1 of Scalopus aquaticus. Taxonomy (NCBI): domain Eukaryota; kingdom Metazoa; phylum Chordata; class Mammalia; order Eulipotyphla; family Talpidae; genus Scalopus; species Scalopus aquaticus. The sequence continues at coordinate 10,050 of PVIJ01011925.1, forward strand.
TGAACTCAGATCTTGGCTTCTAAACACCATTCCTTCTAAGATGAACCATGGCTTCTTGGAGAAATGACTGATTTCAGGGCTTGGTAAAGGGAAAGTTCAAAATGAACCTGAAACATCTTATTTTCCAAGAAGTAAGGAAATGCTAAATGAACAGTGGACCAAAGACTATAAAAGCTAGCTTGAAGAGGCCTCCACTTAAGAGAGGAAATTTTGAGCATGAAAGCAAATACACTGATAGATTAAAATCTACTGAATAAGAATTGATGACTCATTACTGACATAAAAAAATAATAAAGGAAAAACAGAGGTGGTATATTCAGGTAGGAGTCATTAATAGATGTAAAAGCTGGCAAGCAGAGATTTGACAAAAAGTAGAATCTGGGTGCAGTTTCAAAAACCTCCCCACAAAATCCTAACCAATTACAGAGCAATCTGGTGAATTTAAGGTGAAAACCATACAAACCTTCCTGACCAGGTGATCAAAATTCACATCTTCAGTGAGAGGGAAAATCACTAACATACCCCTCCTTGTGTGATGCACAGAAAAGAGTACAACACTATTTCTGGGGTGTTCCTGCCAAGAATGCATGGCCAGATCATGGGGAGACGCTGGGTGAGGCCAGACTGAAGGTCATTCTGTAGAATAAAATGTTTGTACTCTTCCAAGGTTTGAAGGACATGATGTGTCATTAGGGACTGTTTCAAATTGGAGGGATCTGGACAGACAACTAAGTGATAACTGAATATAAAACATACTTCTGGGGGCCTCCCTGGTGGCACAAGGGGTTAAGTCTCAGCACTAGGAAGCTATCAGCAGTCACTGAATCAGTTAGATCCCCAGCCAGGGAGATTCCCACATGGCACAGCCAACCTCTGCTGTCTCACCCACTGCTCCCCTCTGCAGTGTATTTCAGTAGATAGACCTGCTCTGCTCCCCACACTATCTCTGGTGAGTCCTCTCAACCCCCACCGCCTCTGTCCTACACCCCAGCTCTTGTATGCATAAATAAATAAATCTAAAAACAAAACAAAACAAAACAAAACATACGCCTGGGTCAGAAAGCAAGAGACGCATCACCGTGAAGCTGGACCATCTGCAAGGCCTGCGTGGTGCATCTGTGTTGCACCAGTTGAGACTTTTGGATACTGATTTTGTAGGAAAATGTTCTTATTTTTGGAAACACATTGGCATGTTTAGGGGGCTATAGACTATAATGTCTCTTGCTATCATTACTACTGATAATTGGAATTTGTACAGAATGCATGGTCGATGGGGTAAACATAAAATGTTAACATGAATTCTAAGAGAAGGAAATTCAGAACACTTGTATTATTCTGGCAACTTTTCCTGAAGTTTGCAGTTATTTAAAAGAGTTATATTTTTTAATTTAAATGTAAATAGGGGAACTGGTAGTTTCTATATACTATGAAAAAAATGGTAAAATACTATCTTCTACTTACTAAGTACCAAGCACTATTTGTACCTTACCTCTGATCCTTAGAGGAATCATCTGAGAAATATTTGCTGACCTCTACTTAAAGAGGAGATAACAGACACTTGAGAGAGATTAAATCACTTGCCTAAGGACACTGCTTTTTAACCAGACACTCTAAAGCTGGAGGGCACACTCAGTCCCTTGCCAAGCTGCCTCTGTATGGAATGGTCAAAAAGGGCAGTAATTTCAAGCATTATTATGAAGCACTTCTTGTGGGTCAGACACTGTGCTAAGTGCTCTCCCATGTGTCCTCTCATCTCTCAACTTTAGGAGATTAGTGCTGTAGTCTCAATTTTAAACTTCATTCATGAGGGTCAAAACAAGTTTGATTCACACAGCCTGAAAGTGCAGGAGTTGGGTTTGGATCCCAGTCCTATCTGGCTTCAAAACTCCTAGCTCCTCACACAAGGACAAAAAGAAACTTATTGCTGAATGATAATGGGGAGATGGACGGGAGGAGATTGGTTTCAAGTTTCAGGTTCCAGGCTTTTTAACTGTGCCAATTATAAAAATGCCTTGAGTAGTCCATAATAAGTGTGCAGGACAGATTTATGCATTAGGCATAATGCTGTGGCCCAGAATAGTTAGGAGTCCATAGGAATTATCATTTATTTTAAAATCGGATTAAAAGTGAATATGGCTGATCTTTAATTATATTTCTTAGTACCGATGTAGTGATAAAATAGGCATTTTATTGTTCTTTATGGAAGAAGGGTCTCGGGAAAGCAAAAATGCCTAGGGTTTCCATGAAAAACACAATGTGACCAGCAAGGGCAGTTTTTAAAAACCAGTGATAATGAAAATGTGCCTTGATCATCATCCATACAAGCCACCCTTATCAAATGAAAATATTCTAGATTATGGACGGGCTCACTCAGGACAGATTGAATTAAGAGCTACTTCAAGAGGCAAATGGTGTTGTATTAACTTTATGAAGTTGAAAATGCCACACAGCAAAAAAAAAAAAAAAAAATCAGTCTATGGGGGGAAGATATTAAAGTCATTTCTCAAAAAAGCATCAAGATAAAGGCACGAATGGACTTGTGATTGGGCAGACACCGTTTCATTGCACATAAGGTGTCAGGAACTATTCTGCTATAGATCCAGCCTTTGTTGTGATGATATCAGGTTAATGTCAAAATTTTACATATGATTCTGTTGGCCACCATTGAAATATTATTTGACCACATGAAAGGAGTGAATGAGGAGTTTTTCTTTTTAATTGAATGGGATTTTTTTTTAATTGTCACAGTACATTTTGGTTTTGAATGAAGTACATTTCATTTATAAATGAAGCATATTTTATTTGTGAACGCATATTTTATTTTATTTAAAATTTATTTTATTTATTTATGCATACACGAACTGTGGTGTAGGCCAGAGGTACCGAGGGTGACAGGATTCACCAGAGACAGAGTGGGGAATGGAACAGGTAGACCTACTCAACCAAAGTTTTTTATACAGAAAGGGAAGTTATTGGACCAAGGCTAGCATATGTCTTCAGGTATAGCTTGTTCAGGGCTTAAACTAAGTAACCAGGATCTAATTGCTCTCCAGAGACGATGATAGAGAGGTGGTGGTAATAAAGAGGCACAAGAAGAGGAGGACCGCCTGCTGGTGATGGTCTTAAACCCTCTTGCACAAAATTCCTTCCTCGTGGCTGGTGCCCCTCCCGAGAAGGCCTTCGGAGCTCCACAAGCTTCACTACCCTTCAAAAATAATACTGCAATGATTTTTCCTTCCCATACCAGAAGAGGTGCCCAATATGGTCAAGGAAACAGCTTTGGTGTAGGGAACCTAGAACCTCCCCTTTTCCTACAGACCACCTTGTTACAATAACAGCATTTCTGTCATTGAGTCCAAACAAATACCTGGCAAAGAATCAACATTCAACAAAAGGTAAATTAGACTGCTGTTATCTTAACCCTGAAACATAACACATAATTTGCAAACCGGAACTATAATTAACATACGTGAAAAAGGCCTGTAATCATAATAAAATTAAAAATAATTTGCATTCTTCTCAAAGTCAAAGAGATTCTTAATCTTTAACAAATAAATTATGAGCAGGGAAGAGACTGCAAGAACACAGGTTTTTTTTTTTTTAATTTAGACATTAATCAATCTTTATATATGGATGGCATTTGAATTCTGATTTTTTTTTTTCAATCACTGTTCTGGAACCACTGGAAATTCTAATATAGGCTAGATATTTAATGACATTAGGGAAATACTGTTGATTTTACTGTCGAGGTATTGGCTCAACATCTCAGATATTGTCCAAGGGAGCCCCCACCCAGACGCAGGCTGGGGGTTCACAGAGTGAACATTAAATACTAGAGGAAAATACTGAAAACTGAAAAGGAAATTACCTGTAATGTATGAAAACACACAGAAAATGCTCTATTGTATCAACTCAGAAAAGACTAAAAGCTTATTTAATTCTAATTAAATTGTCCCACATTCCAGAACCCACTGATAGAGGAAGCATTATTCTGCACCCCCTCCCCCATGCCCTTGAGTTGAATCACTTTGGGGCTTAATATTTAATTCTGGCTTGGTTCTTGAATCAAGATATATTGCCTTTATAATATATAAAGCATTCTCCTAATCTTGTTTTTCTAAAAGTTTTGATCCTAATAAGTCTAAAACACTTACTAGCAAATTTTCAAGTATGTTGACATAAGCGAATGTTTTTCCATAGATCTAGTGTTTTTTTTTAATCTATCGATTTCTTAACAGTAATACTAATTATATTCCAAGAATTAACTCGATCCTGCCATGACAACTCAAAGGCCTCATACACCAAGACACATGATCTGTGAACTTATTTGAAGTTTTACAACTTTACTTATAAAGGGAACTAGTAAAATGTTTTATGTCACTGTTGTTTTAAGATTTTGGTAACAGGGCCTCCCTGGTGGAGCAGCGGTTGAGCGCTGTGCTGTGGAGCTATTGGCAGCAGCGACACGAGTTGACGCCTGGCTGGGGAGACTCCCACATGGTGCGGCAGACCTCTCCTGCCTCACCCGCTGCTCCCCTCCGCAGTGTACTCTTGATCTGCCTGTTCTGCTCCCCACTCTGTCTCTGGTGAACCCTCTCGCTGCCCCACGCCTCTGGCCTGTACCCCAGCTTGTATGTATAAATAAAATAAAATCTTAAAAAAAAAAGATTTTGGTAGCACTTTGCATTGTGTCATAAAATCAACTAGGTTATTTTCAGTAACTTTCAAATATGTTGGGAGGTATTTGTAAGGTGCTTTGTCCTTTAGAAATTCACATTGTGCAAATGAAAGCTATTTGGGGGTGGAAGTAATTTTATACAGTTACTAGTTTATAATTCATTTACTTCATCTGATGAAATGACAATAGCACAGGGCCTTCTTGCTGTCCCACCAGATAAGCATCCCTATCTCTTGCATTTAGCAAGTTGGTTTCTATTTAACACTTTGTGTGCCGGTGCCCTTTAAATTTACCAGACCTTGGGGCCCGGACATTTTCTGTGCCCCCGCATGAATGGTATAAGCATTCAATAAAACACACACAACTCTTGAACTACTGGATATTAAAAAAACTGTAATATCTCTCATAAAACACCTTACACTTTCACCAAAACAATGTGTAAAGCTTCTAGACTGAGTACGATCAAAGAAATAGCTCCTAATAGTTTCAAATAAATCCACCATGGCGTGAAAAACCAGAGACTAGATGAACACGTATTAATACGTGAGTGGCCACTTGATACTGGTGACAAAAACACGTACTAATACGTGAGCAGACCACAAAGTGTTAAGATTTATTTTATTTATTTATGCATACAAGAACTGTGATGTAGGCCAGAGGTGCTGGGGGTGATAGGATTCACCAGAGACAGAGTGGGGAACAGAACAGGCAGACCTACTCAAATGAGGGAGCAATGGGTTAGACAGGAGAGGTTTGCTGTGTCATATGTGGGTTAGCTCTCTGGCCAGGGATCTAACTCATGCTCTAGTGGCTGGTGATAGTTTGATAGCATTGAGACTTAACCACTGCACCACCAGGGAAACCCTAGCAAGTTTGTTGAACATGTTTGTCTTCCTGTATACTAAGGAAAAGAAAGAGTATTCTTAAGAAGATAATATGGAAATTACACACCAAGGGGTTAACAAAGCAGAGCTGGTGCTGACCCTTGCCAATATCTAGCTTTCCAGACGCCTGCATCAAAAGGATATGCTGACTCTTGGCCATCTGCTTTTTTTTTTTTTTTTGCTCCTTTGTATAAATAACCCTGCCCTCTACCAAAGAGCAGAAAGGTGATCTTTCAGACACCAGACACGAGTCTGCTGCCCTCCTCGCCCTCCTCAGTTTGTCCAAAAATTAAATTATTTTCAAGAAGAAGTGGTATATATACACAATGGAATACTCCTCAGCAAACAAAAAAGATAAACTCATGCCATTCTCAGCAACATGAATGGAGCTAAAAGGGATCATGTTCAGTGAAATAAGCCAGAAGGAAAAAGAAAAATATAGAATGGTTTCACTTGTAGGAGGGATAAAGGGGAATCAAATAAGGGATCAAGGAAATAAATAACAATAATAATAATAATAATAACATAAAAACTAGCAAGCAACTATAAATAAGACATTCTGTGAGGGAGGGGGAGACAAGAGTACAAGGGACTATGGTGATGGTTCACGGGTGAACTGGTGGTGGGAATTTTAAGGGAATACACAACGATATAAAAATATAAATAAAAATATATACTTACTTTAAAAAGAAATTAAAAAGGAAAAAAATGCTTTCCTTCTCACACTGTTTCCTTTGGCTGAGAGAAACTGAGGCCGCAAATCGGTATCATATCCAGCTCTCTAATCTTGGATGAAATGGTTATTTTTCTAGAAAATGAACTCATCAAGGCAAATGCCCTGCACAGTACAGAGTTGCTCAGACCACAGGTCTGGGAGGTGGCTTTGCCTTCCTGTGCTAGACCTGTGGTGGGGAGGGGGGAATTCAACCCCAGAAAATGTTACAGTAAGTTCCCCAAACTCTGATAAATCTACTGCAGTAAAAACCACACAGCTACAGAAGGAAATAGAAAGCCGAGAAAACCCACACTAGGTGTCATCAATTTAGCACGAAGGTGCCAGGAGCAGAGCGCGCAGAAGGAAGCACTCTTCAGTCAGTGGAGGCAGAACACGGTCAGGGTCACGCTTAGGAATGAACCCGGACCCCTATATTCCTCCAGGGACCCAGTTTTTATGAACCACAAAAATCCCCCCAGTTTTCCACATGCAGCTCTTACCCCACACGGTCCTCCGCCTGGACTCCCCCCACCTCCACCCACCACACACTTAGAGGGAGATGTTCTCACCATCCCCTCACCTCTGACTCACCTCCTCTTCTCGCGGCTCCAGGAGATCACCAGATCAAAGAGTAGATGGGTCCTTTTGAGACTGGGCTCCCACCAACACAAACTTCCCTTCAAGTCTCGGAATGCGCTGGCCGGGAGAGAGAGGCGGCTGGGCTGAGGGCGCTTGCGCAGTGTGAGGAGCCCTTCAGGTGCTGCTGGCTGGGAAAGGTGGGAGGTTAGGACGCGCCTGAAAGCCTCAGGGTGGCCACGCCCACCAGGCCCCCGGGCTTGAGCCTCCTGTTTGGAAATTCAAACTGAAATGAAGGTAAATAGCCCAATGTTTTCTCTAAAAAAGGTGCAACGGGAAAGTTCAGGCAGCCACTGAAATGGCAAAATGTGTCCATTTGGATTTCAAAATTTGCTCATGATTACTTAGAAGTGACCTCAGATCACTACAAACTAGCCCCTCCCCTGATAAAGACAGAACGGGTGTGCAGATTGCTCCTTCCAGTGCGCTTTGTCTCCATCCCCCTTATAACCTCCCACACCCCACCCCCACCCCCAAACACAATGCTCTCTCATCTCCGATTAAGCCACATTAAGGTCCTCTCCCCCAGGCTGTGCGCTCTACCTTTTCTCTTCTCCTTCTCCATGGTGGCCCTTTCTGTCCCCCAATCCTCAGTCCTCAGCTCCTCACAGACTATGAACCCTGTAATTGTTACATTTCACCTTATGTGTAATAGATACTTTAATTTGTTTAGCCATTCCCTGAGAGTTTAATTTAGATTATTTCCAATTATTTGTTACTATCGAGAAAGTGCTCGTGAACATTTTTAAAAGAATTTTATTTGTATTTGAAAGCATTTCCTTAGGTTATTTCCCAAAAACAGAATGACTATATCAAGCAGTATAAATATACTCAATTCACAGTTCTGTACAGAATAGATACTAATTTATTCTTTTCTTAGCAATGAATAAGAATGCATATTTCACCTCACCCTTGCCAACGTTTCATTCATTCTTTCTATCTTCTTCAAGGGTTTTGATTCAAACTTTGCACCAGAAACAAATTCACCAGAAAGTTTCATTATGTGTAAGAAATATTTAGCTATTTGAGATCCCTAAAAATAAACAGCATTGACTCTGTGGTACTAAACAATGATAAAATTAAAACACCTCTGAATTTTAGGAGTTAAATAGAAGAATAAAGAAATAAAACTGTAGCACAATGACCAGATGCTCTCCACATACATGTTGTCTTTGGATCACACAATGAGATCACATTTACTGGTGTCCATGGCAGCTGGGTGCATGATGGAGTTCTAGCCACCTGAATGGAGAAGGAAAACAAGTGTGCTAATAAAACCTGCCACACCTCATCCTGTATTCTCCTTCCCCATCCTTTGGCTGCGTGCCGATGACTCCATGTACACGTAAAAGGACAAAATCACTACATGAAGAGCCTTAGCTCCTAAATGATCACATGGAATACCACCCAGCCAGAAAGACACTGAAATGAGAGAGGGATGGATTTTATAGGATGAATTTTATAGGATGAATACCTGGAATTCCAGGTTTCATATGTTATAGCAACTGGGTTCATTTACTGTGAGCATTACAAATGATTTCTTGAGTAATAACTATATTCTAGATACTGTTAAATGTGTTTTTTTATTTAATATGTGCACCCATTCTATGCCATTCTTATTAATACCATCTTAAAGAAAGTGATTTGCCCAAAATGTACATGCTTCCTAAACTGAGATTACTGCTCTCCATAGAGATGATTCTCTAGTTCTTATTGTTTAGAGATACATACTATAGGAATGATACGGTATGACACACGGGATTTGCTTTGAAATTATAATAAAATAAAGCAATGTAGAGGTTGGGTGATGGGAACATGGACAATTATCATATTATTCTGTCAACTTTTTACTTATACAAATTCTTTATTATAAAAGTTCAAAAGAAAAAAGAGAGCCTAAAGACCCTACTTCTCCAGATCTTAATCTGTTTCCAGTGATCTTAATACTTAATCTCTGGAATCTTCATCTGAATATAAGTGACTGCAGTGAGAGGTGAGTTGGGGAGTGAAAAGAACTTTCTACTGGGAGCTAGACATTCTGGTATTGTTAATTCTAGCTTTAACTAAGGAAGCTAGGACCTCCAATCATTCTTCATGCACTCATAAAATGAGGGGTTTACACTGAAAATGTCTTTTCAAACTTTTCAAAAATTTCAGTAACAGAAAATATTTCTTTTCAAATGAACTCATACAGAGGTCTGATAACCTACATCAGATATTTACAGCTGCATGATTTGAAAGGCAAATAAAAGATGACAGTAGTCTCTCCACATCAGACATGTGTTCCCAGTATCTCAGGATAAAAGCCACTGATTTGGTTGTTGTTGTTGTTGATGATGATGATGATGATATTAAAAATTATTTTTTTAAATAAAGTTTATATTATTTAGGCACAGCATACACAGTTGTTTACTCTGCACAATATCTCTATAAGGGAGATGTGGTTTTCATGGTAGTATTTTATATGAGCAATCTGAGGCCCCAAAAGAATCTGTGTCCAATACCACATAGCTGGTGATATGGCAGAGTCGCTGTATTCGCCTATCTACCGTAAGTCCTTTCTCCATTTTAACTCTCTACCCAATTTCTTGCACTTTACATTTTCACTTTTCCTGATTTATTTACTAAGTTATTTGCAAAACAGAAAATGAAATGTCATGCCAACTCTATGCCCAATTAAAAAGAAGTAGATTAAATAAGCCTCCTCTTCAGAAGTGCTTGGACTCCTAACAGTCTACTTACAAGGGACCCATTGATCAAAACAGCAGGATCCATTATTTCTTTCCTCTCTTTTCATTAGGACATCACTCTGATGAGAAAAAAACAAATTGATTAAATAAACTCCAGGAGCTCTCCAGCAGCAGTAGTAGACATCAGCTTCCCATGAATATTACTGAGAGGCCTGAGAAGTTACCTTATGCCAATATCATCCATTAGTCCCCAAACATTGTTACTGAGTGTGAGCAGTAAGACTGAATTAACCTCACCCGAAAAAATGATCTTTACATATCTAAATATATTGGCAAGTTTAACAACTGGAAATTGTCTCAATGATGCATTCTTAGAAATAAGTTGGTAGCCCGCTATATGTCTCTCGGGGGCAGAGAAGTGACTCTATCCTCTTTAACCACAAGGGACAGTTGTCCTCAGCTGGTTTTCCTGGTCTCCTTTTCTCCCCGTGTTTGTGTAGATGTTTCCATCCACATCTCGGCAATTCTGTTCATTCTTTGAGGATTTTAAAACTGAAATCTGAAAATAACATGTTTTCCCAGCAAACTTCCAGCCAAGAGAACCACAAGACACTAATGTGGATACTTTAGCTTTGTTATAGACCCATTCTTCCACCTCAAAGTGTCTTTTTATCGCTCTATATTTTCTGTGTAGCTAATTATATATTCACTTAAATACCCTCCACCCTTGGTTTTTGCTAGATAGCTTTGTCCAGGAGTTTTCTGAACTGCATCTCTATACTTTAAAGATTTTTATTTATTTATTTATTTTTGCATAGAAGAACTGGGATGTGGGCCAAAGGTCTGGGGGCTGGGGAGTGAGTGAGGGGATTCGCCAGAGATAGAGAGGGGAGTAAAACAGGCATGTCTACTGAAATACACTGCTGAGGGGAGCAGCGGGTGAAACGGGAGACGTCTGCGGCACTATGTGTGGGTTAGCATCCTGGATGGGGATTGAACTCAGGTCTTCGTGGTGATAGTGCTGAGCCTTAACTCTAGGGAGGCCCCCATCTCTAAACTTGAAGACGTCACCTGCTTATGATGTTATCTGTTAATATCCACCTTTCTTTTTGAGGTTTTGATGTCTTATCCAGTCCAATCTAAAGCGTTCTTGATAAATATTTGTCATTTCCCTTTGGAGTAAGTAAAGAGTTAAAAACACAGATGAATCTGCGTAAGGGTTATTGTTATTTATATAGTTATGTCTATACTTGGTTATTTACACAAGCATAGAATTCTTAGTATAGGCAACTGATGCTCAAAAGTTACATATATATATTGTTGCTACTTCTTTATGCCAAATATTGTTTTTCTGGGATCTATGATATACTTTTAAATAGAATGAAAGGAATCAACACATCAAATAGGGTTTTAAAGCCTCAGCAATTATTACTACTGTGTCACACAAATCCATGAGTGTTTATAAGAACCTTTATATACCTCATACTTTTTGAGGTATCTTGTGGGATAAGATGAGGGGAGGGGAAGGGCAAGTACTAGTTTGAGGATTTGATAATATTAAGAAATCTAAGAGCCTATGTTATGTTAAACCTATAAACTCTATGTCCTTTGGTTAGGAAAGCTGCCCATCAGTGTCAGCCAGAATGAGTGATTCCCAAACTGTGTTTGCACCAGTCAAGATGATTCCTGTATCTGGGGACTGACAGCTGGCTGTCAGGTAAAAACATTAAACATACCCATGTATGCTTTTTGTTATAAACATTATTTCATAAAAGTAAGGATTCCTTAGTATTTAAAAATATATAGGAATAAAGAATATACATTGAATAGATCAAATTTTGACTTATGGAAATGTTATCATGTCATGTTTTCAAGTTTTTTCTCTCCCAGTTCACTGCAAAGGGACAGAAATTCTGCTACCTTGGCTGGAAACAAGCCTCGGCTTGGTTGGAAACCACTGGTGTGCCTGTGTGGGCTCTCAGTGTGCAAAGAGCTTGTCTTATTTCTAAGGGAGACAGTGAGTGGTGTGGCAGCAGTAGGATTGTTAATCAAGATCTTGCACAAGTAGGAGCTTTCTGTCTGCTCCCTGGAGCTATTGTTTCACAGCAAACATTGGGGTTATTTGCTCTGGCTCATGGGAAATGAGGACACAATGCAGGAAGGAGGAGAGGCTGGCTGTCACCTGCCCATTGACAGGGTAGGAAGTGTGTTGGGCGTGGAGAGGAAATGGTGTGAATTGCAGGAAAGTATAAATCCTGATAATGCTGCAGGGTGGGGTAATGAGCTCTGGGCTTCCCCACAGATTGACACAGCCTTCCCTTGTGTTACTAGGCTGGTGGCTTAGCCAGAAAGAGGCAGTAAGACCCCAAATACTACCCACTTATAGGCTGATATGTCATATTCATTCAGAATTGTGTGGTCTGGTATAGAGATTGAGCTGGAAGGATTGGTTCTGGTGTGTTGTGGCCTCAGGTCAGGCACTCAGAATGCCATAGTTCCATGTACATCTGCCAAACCTTTTGGAAGTTTCCAGATCCAGGGTTTTCTCTAGTATATGCTAGAGCTAAATTCAAGATCTGCAGGTTAAAAATATATATATATATATGCATGTATGTATGTATGTATGCATGCATGCATGCATGCATGCATATGTATATACATATGTACACACAAATACATATATACACAATGTATATATGTACAATATACAATATATGTGTATATATAATATATGTGTGTATATCTGTAGGTAGAACAGGTGATTCCGATTTGGAAAGTGGGGTTATTCTTTCACATTATTCTTTTTTTTTTAAAGATTTATTTATTTATGCATATAAGCTGTGGTAGAGGCCAGAGGTATGGGGTGGCGAGAGGGTTCACCAGAGACAGAGCAGGCAGCAGAACAGACAGATTGATAGAAATACACTGCTGAGCGGAGCAGCAGGCGCGGCAGGAGAGGTCTGCCTCGCCATGTGAGAATCTACCCCACGGGGCGTTGAACTCGTGTCGCCACTGTCGACAGCTCCACAGCACAGCGTTTAACTGCTGTGCCACCAGGGAGGCCCTATTCTTTCACATTATTCTTTACTGATGTCCAAGAATTGAGTGGAAGAATCAGATCTGAAGGTATAGTGAATGTACGTGAGTGAGAATATCAGCGTACAAAGCAACGGGCTGTCCAACAGAAATAGAACACTAGCCACGTATGTCCTTATAATTGTTCTAATAGCCACACTAACGATGGAGGAACAAGCAGGATGAAATTAATATTGATAATATAATAATTAATAAGTGGTTAAATTTAACCCAGAGAAATAAGGTGAATGTCATTTTAATAAAATATTATTTAACCTGAAATAATAAATATTTTTTTCATCATGTAATCAACATAGAAAAACTGTTAATGACTTATTTCAAAGACTTGTGCCAAATCTTTAAAATTCAGATTGTATTTGACATAGTCCATGTCAATTCAGAGAGGCGGCTGGTGGCTGGCAAATTGGGCAGAGCAGGCCTAGAAGTTTAGAGCAACTGAATATTATTTCAAGACTTTTCTTTTAATATCAAAGTAGAAAGATGTAAAAATATGTTTCCTAAAAGGGTTACAAAACATTTTTCTTTGTCTCATTTCTTTCAATCAGCATTTACAGAATGTTTTCTTTTGGACTATACTTTACAGGCTGTTTTTATTTTTAGCATGTGGCTATATGCATAGAAAAAAGTTGAGAAAGTTGCATGCCAAAATAATAACAATGGTTATAAATGAGAAGTTTGACTAAAATAGATTTTTTCCTCTTAATTTTTCTTCTTTGTTTCATTTTTTTTCCTGTATTGAACATGGCATATTTGTATAGTTGAGAAATAGTAGATATAATATTTCTTTCATCAACAGTTCTGCATATTCTATTTCTATTTTTGTCTTTTGATTGATATCAATAAAAATGTAAAAACTTCACCAGTTTTTTAAAAAAGGAATCTGAAGCAAGCATGACAATGCATGAGTGACATCTTTAAGTCTGAATGATGACAAGGTTGGGTGTTCACTGTGTGTTCACTGTTTACACTATTTATAATTTTTCTCTAAAAATTAGTATATGTTTATCTAAGACAGATTGAGAAAATTTAAGTAAACAAAAGATAGAAAAGGAGTTACTGAATATATATATATATATGCAGGTATGTCTATTTATATGTATTGTTTATAGGTGTCTATTTTTAAATAAAAATACAATCATACAGTTTCCTTCTGATTTTCTTTCTACTTTATCTTTCATAGTTCCTAGAAATTGATACACTACAGCCTCAGCATCATCTTACTGGCATCATAGGAGACAGCAGCCTGGCAGAGGTAACCATATAAAGGAGTTTCAGGATTGGGCTTTATATCTGCAATATCAGGTTCGAATCCTAGTTTTGCCACTTTCCAATTATAAGTATGTGAAAGTTATATATATATACCTCAATGCTGTGTTGTTGATCTATAAGATGGGAAAAATATTTGTAAAGTGCTTTACATATCATTAGTTGCATAGTAAACTCTGATAACTAATCTTAAAATTTGTTCTCTGTGGAGAGGAATATGCTTTTAACTTCAAACCACCTTGTTGTAACAGTAAGTTGCCAATACTTGACCTGTTTAGGAAGTACAAAAAATAATTCCAGCACAGTTTAATGGACATATTTTATCATTATATATTCATTAGGGTGTTTGTTTCCAGTTAAATATTATTGAATCCCAGCTCTCATTTTGTTACCTAAACTCTGTGTGGTGAGCAGGCACGCCCATGCCTATTACTACCATTTTCCAAGTTATGTTCCAAGGAACACTAGTTTTGGTGAGTATCAAGAGGAAATAAGATTGGGGAGGAAGATGTTCAGCATTAGATCGGGAAATTCTTGATTAAAGAAATATAATAAGGTATATATTGTGCTTGCCTTTATATGCTATACAATATGCACTGGCAGTCTCTAAAAAAGGATATAAAATAAAGTGTTATGTCATTCTTCATTCAGAACTTTGGGAACCAGCATCTGCCCAAGTTTGAGAAACACTATTTTATACTAAAACAACAATTTTTATTGCATTATACTTTCAAAGTGGAAGGCTATGCTATTTGAAATCACTGTGAATTCAATTTTAGGGAAAAAAAATTTTGACTCCTTTGTTTCCATATTTATTTTTAGAAAATTGTTTCCAATGGTAATACTCTCCACCCTAGAAAACAAGGGAATTTTCTATTCACTAGGTTATGTCTGTACTATCTTACCTGAGAATTATGGTTTTGCACTCAAACAGTAAGAGATGCAGACAAGGCTGGATGAAGCTACAAGAATCCAAGGACATAGTCTGAGTACTGATGCATCTATTCTATTAGTTTTCTATTTTGTGTAACTAATTGCCTTACATATAGTGGCTTAAGATAACACATGTTATCTCATCATATCTATCAAAACTTTGAGCATGGCTTAGGTGGTTCTCTGCTTCAGTACATGCCAGTGGTATTTTGGGGGGCTGAGTTCTTATCAGAGACTTGACTGGGGAATAAGTCATTTCTAAGCTTTTTCACGTTGTTGGCACAATTTATTTCTCTGCAGCTGTAGAAGTCATGGCAACTTGCTTCATTGATGGAGTAGGAGAATATGTACCAATTCTAGATATTTAGTTATACAACGCTTATATAAGGAAATGTTATTATCATTGCCACATCCCATCATTTTGTGGCTTAGAAGTAAGTCACGGGTGCTAAACTTACACAGAAAGAGGGAATTATGCAGGGCATACATTATTGGGGAACACCTTAGGGTGTGTCTGCCAGAGTACATTTCTAAAATTCTGAAATGGCAATTTTTTTTCCTTTGGTAGAGTCCAGATTTGATTAATGGATAGTTAAAGTCTAGTTAATCCAATTATTTCTTTGTCATTTATCTCAACTGATCTATACTAGTTTTTATTCAAATTGTGCCCGCTTTCTGAATCTCATCTCTTTAATCAGATTTTAAAACTATAAGTACTCCTCATAGATATTAGGGTAGATGTCAAAGTGGGCTTTTAATAAATTCTTGTTGCATACACAAGTCAATCTTTTGACCACAAAAAATCCTTCCTAGCTGAGTCAACTTTAATCAACTACTAATCACTTTAAATCTCAATTTCTTCAGCAATAAAATGGGGATAATGACACTTCATGAAGAAATCATATTAAAAGATAAATCAGACTTCATCATTTCTCTGCTTTAAACTTTCAACGACTCCCCAAACACTCAGACTGAAATTCCTTGACGTCCACGAGGGTCAACAAGATCTGACATGGGCCTGTCTCTCCCTCCCACTCAATTTGCTGAGCCAGAGTCCTCATTAAAGCTGGTACTTATACCAGTTTCTGCCTCTGGTCCTTGCATTTTCTGTTCCTCCATCTGGAATGTTCTTCCCTGAGGTCATATCACCAGTTCCTCCTTATTACTCAGTACTCAAAGCAAAGGTTAATAATTCTAAGAGGGAGCTTTAGAATTTTAAGAGGCCAAGTCACTTCAATGTGCAGCTATGCATGTCCACACGCTGCTGACATTCCCAAAACTTGTACATTATTTGTAAACGTGTTTATCACTTGCCTTTGCTCACTACAATACAAGCTTCATTGCAAAGGACTTTGGCTTATGTCTTAGCTATTTCGAGTACCTGGGAAAGAGTTTAAAACAGAGTTGTATTTATGCACACACACACAAACACAGAAGTATAGTAAAATGCCATTTTCAGATTTAATAAAACTGGGAATTCTAATCAGAATTGATAGGTACTAAATTCCAATTCCATCCTCCTAACCCTTGATTATATTTTTCTGTTTATGACTTATTGGTGCTTAACAGAAAGGGAGACAGCTGGTACATTGGTTGTAATTTAGTGCCTGGTACACATTAATAATGAATTGAAATAATAGCAAACTGTAATGATATTGTCTATTGAAAATTCGTGAGGCAAAATAAAAAAATGATGGAACACTTCCATTAATCAGTACTTTTTTAAAAAAAATCATTCTCACTGATACAAATTCACTTTTATTACAATGAATTAAGCTCGAAATTATGGTATTTATTAAAATAAATTGAGCCCATTATTGGGAATATTTAAAGCATAATTCAAAAGAATTATTTTACTGTTCCAAAGGATTGAAGCAATTGGTTTCAGAAGCAATTGTGAGGTGTGAGCACTGCCTATACTTTTGCGTATATTTGCCTAGACTTTTGAAATAACTTTTGGTAGGGTAGGGGTGGAAAAATGAGGTGATTGTCAAAACTCTGTCAGATACTGCCATCTGCCGTTCAATTTCTAAAATGCAAGCTTCGGCTCATTTCCCCTCAAAAATAAAGTGCTACAGATTCCTGTCATACAAATTCATGTAAGACCTGGAGACCAAATAAGAGTTACGTTTGAATATTCATGCAGTATAAATAAATTTCAAGTCATCAAAACAACTAAGTGGATGGTTTCCCTATATTACTGAAGAAGTGCTAATCATTTTTTTAAAATCCTATTAGAAAAATGATCATCATTATCATTGAAGCTCCTTCATGGGGCTAAATCAGCAAATTAAAGAATGCAGAGCCCTAGCCTCTCTGTAGTTTACTAGATTAGAGAGAAATTAGTTTAATTTTCTTGGTCAGGTGCCTATCACAGCACTCCCTCTTTACTCCATGTGGAGATAATAGAAACTGACAAGTCTCAAATAAGACACTTGCCTTTGCTCAGACTAATCCAAAGCCCACTGGTAACTACAATCTTTAGTGTGTCATATTGTGCATCTACTTCAGACACGGTCATCAGCTGCTCAGCATTTTCCTGATGTGAGGGCTGTAAGAAATTAAGTTGATCAACAGCAATATGAGCTGGCTGTTTACAAGGTGGGGCCTACAGACTGCGGAGGCAAAGCCGGGATGCGCGAGATGGCCTGCAGGCTGCCTGCTGTGGGCTGCACTCCATCAAATGGGCTTCCGCTTTCAGACGGTTCCTAAATTGGAAGGCAAATGCACTTTCCCCAAGGTTAATGAGTTTTTCTAACAGCTGTGATGATTTTTCTTAGAGTCAATATTCTGCCGTCTTGATTCATCTAAAAGTGCTTGGCTTTGCAGTGAATGTCACTTCTCGGGAAACTGCATGGTGTTAGCCTAGAAGCAGTTTCTCAGCTTAAACAGATGTGAGTCCAACTTGTAGAGACCTTTCATCATTAGGTGACCTCATGCAAGTTTCTGCTACTGGTTATTCCTTGAATTTGAGTTTCCTACTCAGAATATCTTATCTAAATTCATATATAACATCATATTTGCATTTATGGGGTTACATGAACACCCTTAAAAGTGTATATATTGTGTGTGTGGATGGAGCTAGAAGGGGTCGTGCTCAGTGAAATAAGTCAGAAGGAAAAAGAAAAATATTGGATGGTTTCGCTTATAGGAGCAATATAGGAGAACCAAATAAGGGGTCAGGGAAAAAAATAATAACAATAAAAAATGAAACAAAACAAAAAAAACAGGCAACTATAAATCAGAGACATTCTGCAGGGGAGGAGGAGGAAGAGGAATCAAAACAAGGGCAGGAAGAGCAAGGAACTATGGTGATGATGCACCAGTGAACTGGTGGTGGAAATTCTAGGGGGACTACACCTGACAAAAGAAAGCAAACATTGTACAAAAATGAGCAATGCGGCACTATTCACAATAGCAAAGGTATGGAAGCAACCCAGATGTCCAAAAATAGATGATTGGATCAAGAAGATGTGGTACATATACACAATGGAATACTATTCAGCTTGGAAAGAAGATAAACACATGCAATTTGCAGCGACATGGATGGAATTAGAGGGGATCACACTCAGTGAAATAAGCCAGAAAGAAAAAGAAAAATATCGAATGGTTTCACTTATAGCAGGACTATAGGGAGGCCGGGTGGGAGAGAGACACTCAGCGGTGGGGGGGGTGGGGGGAGGGGAGGATAAGGGCACAAAATGGAAGAGAGGAGAATACAGAGGACCATGGAGATGGATCACGGGTGAATTGGTGGTGGGCTGCCCAAGGGGAATACAAAATGTAAAAGACATAAATAACAATAAAAAAATAAAAATAAAAATAAAAAAATAATGAGCAATGATGTAAAATGTATCTAAATACATAATTTTTTTAAAAAAAAGAAAGAGAGTGTATGTATATGTTGTGTGTGAATGTGTGTCATGCCACTGTATGCATCCTTGCTCCCAAAGTGTCCCCAAGTGACCATAACTTCTCCCCACCCCCAAACATTTCGGACTCTGTAATCTTGCCTCTAAATAAGAATTGTAATGAGACAGTTCTCAAAGCTCCTGTGGGGAGAGATTCAGGTAGGTAAAAATCATTGCAGAGTGCCTACTACCTGTCAATGTTACTTTGGATGAGGTCAGAACAGCTTTCAGAACTATTACTATAAACTGGAGCAGGGGAAATGCAATTTGAATTCATTGGTGTGTTTCGAATCACTTAATGACTGACAGGATTCTCCTCACCTGGCCATAGTGCACCTCCTGTAATTGGCCTGATGATGCCATTGCCATTGTCAGATCGGGAACAGATTTGACTGAAGATCACCAGGCTGTGATAGGGTCAGTTTTTTACCAGTAATCTTACATGACCAGCAGAGGGAAATGCTTCTATGTCAGATTAAGGACTTCAGGAGTATCCTAAAGGTTTATAAAGTACATTTTCCATTATGTGGTTAGTGAGAAAATCAAGTAATGAAGTAGGTGCTTAATAAATATTAGTTTTCATTTACTGTTTAATCTAGGGGGAAAAAAAACACAGTTTTCACTAAAAGGAATTTGGCCCCTACTGAATTAATCAGGTTTTACTTAATACCTAGTGTTACCCCAAGCTATATTTCATTACTCAGTGAAAGCAAGTATAATAGACTGAAAAAGACATTGACTTGAGAATCTGAAAGATTTGATTCTAAATTTTACTTTTTGGATATGACCTTGGAGAATTAACAAACTGCCTACAACTTCAATTCTTCATTTATAAATGAAGATTTTAATCCCTCAGTTATGTAGAGTCTCTGAAGTGAGCAATGTACTCAGAAGTCAATAAATGGTAATGAATACATGAAGAAAAAGCCCCTTCCTGCCCAGGCCTTGTGTGCCAGTGGGAGGAGACAGAGCTCTGAGGAAGGGCACATCCGGGTTACTGTCGACTTCTCTGGAAATTCCAGAAGGAACTGGAGGCTGGTGTCAGCTGCTACTCTGGGCTAAAGAGCGACTGATGGGGCAACTTTGACAGGAACAATAAGCGAATAGTGAGAAGGAAGTCCTTTTCCAGGACCTCCTACTTTCTTCTCACTTCCCCTTGCCTTCCACGCTCTCTCTATGGGTCCCTTGAATAGAATCTAACAGGAAAACATCTGGCAAAGGCATCTGGGAAATGTACTTTGTAAATAATCAGAGGACAGAACATAGATAGATTTGGAGCTCAGAGGTGACAGTGAAATAACTATCATATGGTGATCATGTGCTATTTGGCCTAGCATGAAAAAAATAAAATAAAATAAAATAAAATCAAGGAATAACTCTTTGCAGTGTCATGCATATCTGTAATTATTTAATTAATCACATTGTGTGCAATTTTTGCCTATTGTATGTCATCCTTACTAGACTTCAAACTCCTTGAAAGAGTCTATTGTTTATTTTCTCCCTGCAGTACCCCCAGGGTGTAGAACAATGGCTGTCAAGGAGTTGGCAATTCTAAAAGGTTAACTGCCTAACTGACTTTTCTAAGGATTTTTTTTTTATCTCACGTGATTTAATGTTACTGAAGGACTATGCTATCCTTTATGTTGTAATGAAAAGTCTTCTCTTCTTGTATAAATATGACATAGCCCTTACTCTTCAGTGCTATTATCCTAGAGGCAGGGTGGTGAGTGAAGGCAAAAATTGGCAGGAGGCAGCTCTGGAGTCTAAATTACCTCAATTGAGCTGTCTGCACCACACCAATTATTGTGAAATCTCCAATATCTGCTTCCATTTGTTTCATGTTGACACAATCATGGACTACTTCAAGCAGTCTTTCTTGGAAAATTTCTTTGCAGTCTCTATGAAAACTTGAAACCGATCATTTTCCCTCTAAATAATGTGAATATGATTTAGTACATGATTCTTCACCAGAATGATTTTGCCTCCAGGGGACTTTGGCAAAGTCTGGAAACATTTTTGGTTATCATAACTGGGGAATGATGCTAATAATCTTGTAGAAGGAGGCCAAATATATAGGGAAGCCTCACAATAAAGAAGTATCTGACCCAAAGTGCCAACAACATCAATCAGGAAATTCTGGTCTAGTTTAAAATATATTATTATTCATTATTCTATGAATGATAGTATAAGATTGTGGGAAATGCATTGGCTTGGTAATCACACAGCTGTATGATTTTAGGGACCAAACAAGCTTTTGAAGGCAAATGCTCATCTATGAAATGGGGAATTAAGTTCTGATTTGTTGCATTATTATGAGGGTTGCATTATGGTGTGGTGTATGGTGCCTAGCACACAGGAATGTCTCAATAAAGAGCAGCTGAAAATACCAAAAAAAAGCATCTATATTACAATGCATTATATTGCAGTAGACAAGCCAAAAAATACCCCTTTAACTTCTTGGTTTTTTTCTCCTCAAGGAACAGAAGTCTGAGAGACTACATAAAGAACACATTTCCCAGGGCAAAGTTTTATTAATGGTGTTTATTTTAACAAGACCTTGGTCTAAACAGTCTAATTTATTCTAAGGGTTTGAATTGGGATAAACATATTCTTCAAATAATAATATCATCGAGTTAGAAGAGATGAAAATGTGAATCTAGGGAGACAATAAAAAATGTTGGAATTTGAGACATATAGGTGTCATTCCTAGGAAACACTTCCAAAGAGTTTTAAATTAAAAAAAAAATAGAAAATTTAGGCTAAACAAAACAAAAAAAACTATTTAAAATCTTCACCCTTACTTATAGGAGGTAATCTTAATAATATAAAAATATCCATTTAGCTATACCACAAATTGTTTTTCTGCTCTCTACAGCTTGCCTATTTTTGAGTTTGTCTTTCTGTTAAAGCAATGTATTCGAGAAAATCTTAGAAAATATAAGAGTATAAAAAGAAGAGAGTGATAAAAATGACCCATAATCTGTAACCTAAAATACTCTTAATGTTTCAGCATACTCCCCCTCTTCTAGTCACTTAATGAATATTGGGGGGGTTGTAGCCAATTTCCAGGTCCATACTAGACTTGGTAAGCTCATCAGGGTCTGTATTTTTAGTTCTTCATGCCATACCTAGCATATTTGGGGGGGCACTTCCCCAAAGTATTTGTTGGTTGAATGTATCCTTAATTAAGTATATGTATTAGACTGTAAGATTATATGAAAATAGCAGACCACCAAAGGCTTAAACTCAGTTACCCTTTACATCTATGTATGTGTTAGTTTGTACCATATGAAATGGCCAATATATGCTAATTTTTTTAACCTAAAAGGTGGCAATTTAATTATAGCCTATATTATATCACAAGCTTTCTGATAACTAAAAGTGATTATTGTTCATCTTTTATACCACTTACAAAGTTTTGGTGAGGTCTTTATAAAAGGAAGATGCTGAATCTTTAAGTACTGCATTGAACGTGTGTGTGTGTGTGTGTGTGTGTGTGTGTGTGTGGCCTCAACACAAAGCCAATAATTACTCGTGGAGTTCTGCGTTTATTATTTTCCTTACATTTAAATAATAACCATGTTTTCACATTGCTGGTGGGAATGTAAGATGGTGCAATCATTGTGGAAGACAGATTGTTCTTTAATAATTTGAGCATAGAATAACCGTATAATCCAGCAATTTCCACTCCTGGATATATACCCAAGAGAACTGAAACCATGTGTTTAAGCGAACACTTATACATGAATATATACAGCATGTTCTTCACAATAGTTAAAAGGTGGAAATTACCCAAATATCCACCAACTGATGTATAAAATGTGGTATATCCATGCATAGAATATTATTCAAAAATAAAAAGGAATGAAATACTGATACATGCTACAACATGGCTGAACTTTGAAGACACTATACTAAATGAAGGAAAACAAATATGAAAGGTCACATATTATGTAATCACATTTACATGAAATGTTTAGAATAGCAAATCCATAGAGACACCAAGCAGTGGTTGCCAGCGGTTGGGGGGAGGAAGCAATTCATTACTCTCTAATGAATACAGAGTTTATTTTGGGGTGATGAAAATGTCTGGAATTAAATAGTGTAATGGTTGCCCAAGATTATGATTGTACTAAATGCCACTAATGATAAGTTTTATGATAGTTGGATTGTGTATTTTTCCGTAATAGGAAACCAAACAAAATCCATTTTGGTAACAGATTTAGTCAGGATTATTTTCTTTGCAAGGGACAGAATCAAATCAGGTTGGTTCGGAAAAGAAAATTGAGAATTTATTTTATCACACAACCCATAAGTCCAAGGAGATAGAACTAAGACAGTGTTATCAGGATACATCCTCTCTCTCCTTTCTTCCCTCCCTTCACCTCTCTCTTGATTTTGCTCTCACCGAATGTTGGCCTGATTCTTTCCTATTACAGGTGAGTCCACTGTGTGGCAGTAGAAGAAGGCAGTATACAGGTTCAGATAGAGCCAGGCTTCCACCACCAACTGACATCCCCAAGTGAAAGAGGATGTCTCTTAAGATGACAAGGCAGAACTATAGTGATAAGAAAGAACTTCCAGCCCTCTGACTTTTTCCAGCTGTTTGTTCTTGAGCAAGCCACTTAATCTCTTTCAACTTTAGTTTTCTCACCTATAAAATGGGAATGAACAATCATATTATCTAGTTTCCTAGGTTATCCTGAGAGTTAAGTGAGTTAATAAATATAAAGTGCTCAGAATTGGGCCAGGCACATAGTAGGTACTTTTTGTAAGGATTACCTGTCCTAACCATCACCGTCATCATTATTATTACTATCATGTCATTAATTTGTAAATTTCTTGGATAGGATTGATAGGCCAGATGTGAACCAGTGAACTCCTCTGTGCCCAGGGTACTGGAGTGGGTAGGCCCACCTAAGGCAGTTCTCACAAATAAGTCATTTCCAGAAAAAGGGAATAAGAGGACTGCCAGTTCCCCACCATTACTGTGGAGTTCAGAGCCTCCACTGCCTATGGTATAAATGCGTATAGTGAAGTTGGTGCTTGTTTGTTCATTGTGTGTCAAGACCAGTTATAAATCATTTATGTTTATTCTGTCATTTGTTCCTCTAAAGACCCTGAAAAAAAAAATCACTATCGTTAAAAATGAGATAACCAACCTCAGTACACAGAGGTCACCATACTTGCCTAGTGTTGCCTGGCTAAGGTCCAATTTCAGGCAGTCTGCCTGAAAGCCTGAATTCTCGGGTTCTATTGCCTCCTGCTTAACAGCAGCCAAAAACAAGTTAATGAAAACAAGTTAATGAATAAAAGTCGTGCAATTTGCACAGGTGGCATTTGGTTAGCTTACAAAAAAGGACTTGTTTTTTAAGTCTTAAGTACGTAACTGGTCCTGCCTTGCAGCAAATACATGAAGGTGTAGTAAGGCCATGAAAAGAAAGTTGTTTGCAGTCCCATTGTGAAAAATACATGTTTGTCACATTGAATAAATAGCTCTACTTTCCTAAGATTAAGCCTTCTATCTCTCTGAAGACTTTGAGAGACTTATAGGGGGAATCTTTGAGGAAAGGCAAGGCTAACAAATCTCACATATTTGTGATCTTCACAAAGAGCACAGGCGTCTCTTACTAACAGGCTTAACCCAGGGGCCTGCAGTTAAGCAAACAGGCCTTTGTCCCTGACAATGGAAGGAGAAACACAACCAGCTGGTGAGAAGAACTTGTCTTGCGCTGTGACTATGCTCATCGCCTCTCGAAAGTTTTTAGGACACAGAAAGTGCCACCGCTGGCAGCTAAATGAAGTTAAATTGACTTGTTTTGGCCAAACATCCCATTCTATTGGATAAAGAAGGAAACAATTTAAATAAACAAGAATGTGAAGGATTGCACCCATTCCTGTGTGGGGCAGAAGAGCGACTCTGCTTTATATTTTTGAGAACTGAGATAGATTGAAGTCAAACATATTTATTTAATAATAGAGTAAAGAAGAACAGCTGTGGAAAATATTTAGAAGATGATACATAGAGAATCACACAAACAGATATAGTTACAGGATGTCAGAGGACTTTCTTTTTTAAAGGTCTTATTTCCCCCAAATTTAAAAACACACTAAAAACTTTGTGATGTAAGTGGTCTAATGAAATGCCACCAGTAGCACTGAAACAACACCTAATATTGTGAGTACCTGCTGTATTGTGAATACCAGCTAGTATTCAAGCATATTTATTCATTTATCTGAAAAATAAATTAAAAAAAGGAGCATTGGAAGAATAATGTAGCACATATTTATTTTCAGAGGAAGGAAAGTGCCGGGGGATGAATGCCAGGAAATCAGACTCCAGCTCTGTCTCCTCCTCTGGAGTTGTGTGATGGAGGTTGAAACAACTCACCTCAGTTTCTACATCCATAAATGAGAAGAATAAGCTCTGCCGAACCAAATGGAGAGAAGGCCTGTGAGACGGTGTATAAAGCACATTTATTAATTGCACAAGCATAAGATAAGGCATTGTTGTTGGTGTGCTTACTTAAGAACTAGTCAGCAGGTTTTACTGTGATCACTGAAGTCGAACTCAAAGGAAGAATCACTGGGTGATCAGAATCTAAGTCAGTGATTCTCACGTGTGTAAGATTTACCTGGAAGTTGTTAAAACGTGGAAATCAGGAACCCCACACCAGCAATACTGAATTTGATTCTCCAGAAGTGGAATCTGCACATTAGTCATTTTATTATATATATATATATATTTATATTTTTTACATTATTGTGTATTCCCCATAGAATTCCTGCCACCAATTCACCGGTGAACCATCACCATAGTCCCTTGTGCTCTTCCCTTCCCCGTTTTGATCCCTTTTCTTTCATCTCCCTTGCAGAATGCCTCTTATTTTTGGTTGCCTGCTAGTTTATTATTATTATTGTTGTTGTTGTTATTTTTTCCTCCTGATCTCTTATTTGGTTCCCCTATATTCCTCCTATAAGTGAAACCATTCAATATTTTTCTTTTTCCTTCTGGCTAATTTCACGGAGCATGATCCCTTCTAACTCCACCCAAGTTGCTGCTAATGGCATTAGTTTAGCTTTTTTGATTGCTGAATAGTCCACACAACACAAGGGTAACCATTTTAATGAGCACACCCACCATCCAAATTTGTGAATCAATGTACCATCCAATGGCAGAGCATGTTATTCCCTTGTTCTGCACAGCGGGAGGCAGTAGCTGGAGCTGGGCAATTCCCAGCCCGGGGAAGCCAACCCCAGCCCTTTGACATGTTCCAGTTCCTTTGAAAACTACCAGAAATAGTTCTTGACCCTTTGTTAATAACAGAGTTTCTGCTGAACACCTCCCTGCAATGGAATTTTCCACATACATTATCTTTTTTATTTACTTTTTTATTCAGGTGAACTGATATTACAAAAACTAATCATTTTTAAGCCTACAATTTGGTAGTATATGCTCTCACAAAGTTTTGCAATCACCACCTCTATCTAGTTCCACATATATGTTCTTATTTCAACCTCCCAAAAGTCCAAAAGGGCAGACATTTGTTATCTATAGTCTTAAGTGGCAGAAGGGAGACAAGTAAAAGTTTAGCCATTTGTCCAATGTTGCACAATTAGTAAGAGGAAAAAGCTGGGATTTAAGTGCATGTCAACTTGCAAAACTCTTTCAAATTCATGAGAGGAGGGAGAAACCCTGAAAGTTAGGGCAATGCAACTCTAAATAACTCAATAAGTATAGTGCTGCTCCTCCTTTACCTCTCCCCACTTCCAATCAGTTAATAACCTGTCTTAACGAAACATTCTATATTGATGCCCAACCACAAGTTTAAACTTAACCACAAGGTAAATCAACAACTTTACCCTTATATATAAACTCAAGAAAAGAAAAGAGCCTTTCTCAGCCCGTTGGTAAGCCCATAAAGAATAACGTATGATAGTATGATGTGTCTTCTGTCCCAGTACCCAGAGGATGCAAGTATATTCAGTCCTGGACTACTGATTAAAGTGAAACAAAGGCGCTTTTAGGCCATGTGATTTATCACCCAATTGGGAAATGTTCAAAAGGATACTTGGACCAGACTCCAGAACAACAGGCTAAACTGGGGTTGTCCAAGACAAATGAGGACACATGGTAGAACCTCTTACCAAGAGGCTGAAAAGTCATGATACCTCAGCAACATGCAAAATCAAGGGAGAAGCAAGCAAAGCACATAGAGAATAAATTAGAAATAAACATTTAAAAAATGTAACATTAAGATAGAGTAGCACAGCGGAAGCATGCTGGGCCAATAAAAAACGTAACATTCAACTAGAAAAACCACCCCAAGTGATATCAATTTTAAAATATCCATGAAGATTAATGCTCAGCCAATTTCAAAACTCAGTAAGTGGAAAAAAGGACTAAAAAGTAAGAAAGAATGCAAGAAAATAGGAACCTAGTCAAGCCAAATGAATCTCAAAAGCCTGACACCTATAACACAACAGAAACATAAAATTTAGTGAGATTCTGTAACTGACCAGTTAAGTCCAACTGAAATGAGTGTAAAAGAAATAGCATCTTGAAGCTGGAGCAGACTCTAACTGGAAATCAGATGACTTAGGAGAAGAAAAGCCAGAAAATGACTCATAAAAATATCCCTTGAAAAGGAAAGTTAACAGAAAAACAGAACTCTCCAAATAAAATGAATTCTACCAGTTCAGGGTCTTGTGCTAATGAAGGCTTCTTGTGGCCCTGTCAAATCAAAGGAGAGAAACAAATCCTAACTCACACCACTGTTTGGAAAAGTTTGTCAGATGACTGGGGTGGTGTGTGTGTGTGTGTGTGTGTGTGTGTGTGTGTAAGAGAGAGACAGAGACAGAGACAGAGACAGAGAGACAGAGAGAGTGAGAAAGAGTGTGTGTTTGTGTCGGGGGGGGGAGAAAGACAGAGACAGAGAGAGGCTGAGACAGAGAGAGAGAGAGAGAGAGAGAGAGAGAGAGAGAGAGAGAGAGAGAGAGAGAGAGAGAAACCTGAAGAAGATAATTAAATTGTGGAGCTGCCCAACTCCCAGTCTCTCTGAATCCCAATTCCCAATCTGCCTGCCTGCTGGGCCCTTCCTGGACCCCCTGGCACAGAGGGTCTCTGGCATGTGTGGGCTTTGAGTAAACACCACCTGCTTCTCTGTTTCAGGGGATGCAAGTAGCCAAGATGAAGGGGCCTGCACTTTACTGAGTACAGCACCAAGTCTTCAACCATTCCGTGGGGACTTTTGCCCGCCCTGGTCACAGTGCTCTGCAGGCAGTGTTGCCCCTGACAAGTGGACTGTGATGGTTTTTCCCGCTTCTTCTTCTGTGATGGAGAAGCAAAGGTTTGGGGATTTTAAAGACCTACATTCAATGCTTTATTTATTTATATTTTTATTAATAGTTGGGTGACCTTGAGCAAATACCTTTAGTGTTCCTGGTCTTAATTATTCTATACACAGAAAAATATCATTTCTCTTGGTATTTGTAAAGAGCAAGATCATCCTGGGGAGTAATTGGCTAGATAGAGTGTGAACTCACAACAAAGCTCTCTACCTCCTTTTTCCAATAGAAAAGAATGGTAAAAAGCACAGTTCTTACTCAGAATCAAATAATATTTGGAAGTCACTGCAGGACTAAGATTCAGTGCTTCCCCTGCATAGGTGCGGCTCTCAGCCCGCTCTCCCTCCCCGCAGCCCCACCTCCATGTTCACCCACAGCCAGGTAAATGGTCTCCAGTTTTCAATAACTCCCAATTCAACTGCTAGAACTGTTCTCTCTCTGCCTTAGGACTTTTTCCAACACCATGAAAATTACTTCACTTCCAGTGAAATAAACTTGGAAGTGCAGGGTGAAAGGGGGCTGAATATGACTCAGAGGCAAATCCCAACCAACAAAAGTTAGGAGTCAGGGGAAAATATCTTTAATCTCCCTTTCCTGGTTCTTCTGAAGTTCCCTAATATGACTGCCCTCCATTTTCCTGGAGTGTAACCTGATTATTAGTTCCCTAATAAGACTGCACTCCATTTGCCTAGAGTGTAACCAGATTATTTTACACCCCTTATTAGTTCTTTTCCCTTTCCCTCTCTCTCAACCACTCACTCCCCTTGCTTCTTGGATCCCAAATTAACTACCTACACCCAAATCTTCATCTCCAGGTCTTGCTTTAGGGAAATCCAACAAAGACACCATCTGTTTTCTCTGTTTTTAAAGGACCCTACATAGATTTGCCTTCTGCTTCCAGAAATGCAAATATCTCACCCCAAGCATAGTACCATAATATGATCTCCTGTTTACTGAGCACATGCTATGTACAAGCATTGTGCAGCAGAGGGGAAAAAAATTAATGTAACAGTAAAAAGATTTTCTTCTGATGACACTAGTGTAAGCAGTGTGGGAACAAATATTTCCACTTCTATGTTCCTCATACGAAGAGCAAAGGGAATAGTGAGCCAGGCTCGACATTTTAATTGTGTTGCAGAATGGATGTATATTGCAAGTTCTGGGTTGCTTTGTCACTCCACAGGAAGAAGGTCCTCTGGAGCCCATCATCACTTTTGGAAGTGCAGTGTTAAGTTAGGGGCTGAAGATTAAAAATAGAACATTTAGGAAGTAGTTATAAGCAACAATGTGTAAAAGAGTGAAGTCTGGAAGTGTTGTAAGAGGGGATCCCTAACAGGGAAACACCCAGTGACAGATTACAAGGGGGAATATGTAATGGAATTATAAAAACTGTAAGAACAGGTCAGTTTCAACTGCTGTATTGTGCTGAAAGATGTCTCCTCCGCAGCCCCCATCTTTTATTAGGAATAAAACTTTATTAGGAATAAAACTTTATTAGGAATGGGCCACATGATTGCCTGGCGCTGATGAGGTTGTCCACATTTCCTGAAACAGAGGTTAAAAGAGGAAAAGAAGCAGGAAAAGACAAGTCATAATTCAGAGGAAACAGGAAATAAGAATCCCTCCTTGAAGATGACCCAGGGACCCCTGGATTGCACAGTGTACATGAGGAGGTGGACATGAGCCAGGTTTTCTAATAAGGGAAAGTAAATCAGAGAACTGAATTTTGGGGTTTGGGAAGTACCATGTGGTTGGCTTGAAAGTTTTCATCTCACTTAAATCTCAGTAATTAAATGGTGATACCCATTTGATGGATGCAGATGTGGAGGTTTAGGAAGGTTAAAGTACTTGTCTGAGGTCACAAAGGTGGAACATGGACCCACCTTGGACTTCAGAGTCTCATGTTACATACCTTCTGGGCTTGCTTGCATTAGACTAGAAAGAAACTCAGACCTCACTCAATCTGCCCGTCCCGATTTGGACTGTGCTCTTTAAAACCCTAGTTTTAAATGTTTCTCACATTGGCTGAAAGTATAAGATAAAGGTTTTGAGAATTAATTAAATTCTCTCTTCTTTTTGCCCTCTAATCGTTAGCGAAGAAGTTAGTTCTTACTTCCACATTTCATTCATCTTTCAACTCTTCTTCCCTCTTTCCTTTCCTCGCCCCCTTATCCCATCAACACACACACACACACACACACACACACACACACACACACACACACACACACACACCACAGTCTACCTGGGATAGTTGCAAACTGAAGTTGCATATGTATTGTTGCGTTTCTAGTGCTAATTAAGTACCGGAAGTGTTTGCTTGGTTGCTCTGTCGAGGAACCGGAGATCAAGATTCTGAAATGATTTCTGTCTTTCCACTTTAGGAAGGAGCAACATATGTTTCTATGGACTGTGGACTTCCATGCATATACTCAGTGCAACAAAAACTCCAACTATCTTCAAAGTTCCCAGGCATTTCATGTCATATTATGAGAAGGCGTTCATCCATTCATTCAAGAAATGTTGATTCCCTTCTATGTGTCAGGCACTGTTTTAGCCATTGGGATCAAATTAGACCAAAAGCAAACAAAAATATTTCTTATTATGCTCCTGGGAAGTAATGGGAAAATACAGAAAACATAAGTGTAAGAATAAGGGCATTATATTGTCTATTAGAAGGTGATAAACACAATGATAAAGGAAAACAGCCGTGTGACGGGCCGGAGCAGGTGAAGTGTGAGATGCTCTTTTACATAGAGTACCCACACAGGACTCCTTGAAGGTGACCATTGTATACAGGTTTAATATTAATAATCCAGGGGCACAGCAGTTAGGAGTTCAGGAAAGTTTTCCGAGATGGGCTTGTCATGAAATTGTGGCCACAACAGCTTGACTGTCTCATGACCATGTCTATGAAATTCCACAGGGCGGCAGCAGATCCTAGTGGTGACCGCAGCCCCGGGGAATGTGGACAGGAAGGCTTGTGCTTCCTAAATGCAGGGCAGGGTCTCAGGGATCTTTGATGTCTTTGGCCTAAGTGCTTGTCAAAGCATTTCTCCCTTTCCTTACTCAAGAGGCTGTGACGGCACAGCTCTTTGTAATCACAGCACCAACAGCTTTCACATATTGAGATGTGGTCGTATGTCATGCATAAATGGGCAGCGCATGATGCGAGTTCGACGCCCAGCCGGGGAGAATCCCACATGGCACGGCAGACCTCTCCTGCCTCGCTCGCTGCTTCCCTCAGCAGTGTATTTCTGATCTGCCTGTTCTGCTCTCCACTCTGTCTCTGGTGAACCCTCTCGCCGCCCCACACCTCTGACCTGTACCCCAGCTTGTATGTATAAATTAAAAAAAAATCTTAAAAAAAATTATTTATGCATACAAGCTGGAGTGTAGACCAGGGTGTGGGTTGGTGAGAGGATTCACTAGAAACAGAGTGGGGAGCAGAACAGGCAGCTTGACTGAAGTACACTATTGAGGGGAGCAGCGGGCGAGGCAGGAGAGAGAGGTCTGCTGCATCATGTGGGAATCTCCTTGGTTGGGTATCGAACTCGTGCTGAAGTGGCTCTGGATAGCTTCATAGTGCTGCGCTTAACCTGCTGCGCCATCAGGGAGGCCCCACGACGCCCTTTTTAATGAATTAATTTCTTGTTTTATGTGTACAGATTTCCCTTGCTTTTCACAATTCTAATCATGCCCACTTTGCTTTAACAAAAGATCTGATTAGTACCACTGTTTCTTAATGAAGAGAAATCTGGAGTGGATTTATGCTTTTATAACAAAAGTCAAAACTCAAAAATAGGATTCAGTATTGATGTTATGGTAGCTGTTATGAAGGCAGTAGTCCCAGGGCAGAGAGAGGCCCTACAAAGCTCTTTCCCTAGGAACAACACTCAGCATCTCAGTATCACAGGGAAGGATACAATGATGATATTGAAGATGTTTTGGTGTTCTGTGACCAAGAACTGACAGATGAAGAGTTAATGCAATTGTAGAGGAAATGATGTAAATGGAAACAAAGAGCAATAACAAACGCCCAGAAATAAAGTTGTCCAGGAACTGAACAGAAAGCACATGTGTGAGATTTTTTTGCTAAAATTTACAGTGCTACAATGATTGCAGAAAAATATGACTTAATTTTGAGTGGGCATATAGGTTTAGGACAGGTTTTCAGGTGCTTTGAATGTTCACAAAGACAAGATGGAAAAATGACTGGGGCTAAGCAGTCAAGCATATTGCTGTATTTCAAGTCTTCCACAGCAGCCACAAGAGACAGCAAGCCTTAACCATCAGCATCCAGGCAGGCAGACATAGAAGCTGGTGTAGATTTTAAAGACTTACCTGGCCGGATGGTTCAGATGATGAAGAAATATTCACCCTCTCTCTTCTATACCCCAGTCTCTTCTACCTCCCACCACCCAAATCTCTGATGACTCAGCCTAAGACAACATATCATCACATCACCCCTCAGCCTTCCAGTGTGCTCGCTGTCTCCCCAATTTCAGTAAGTGAAACTACACTGTACATACGTTATTTCTACTCTATACAGGCAATGTATTTATCATATCAACCCTGCTTTTGCTCTACGATAGTGCATGAATTGCATGTTTTATGTGCTATTAATATTTGGTATGATTTGGTAGGCTATTTTGGGTGACCAGGAATGTTCAAAAAAATTCCATGTAAGTTAGTAGTAATTGCTTTGTTGCTGAATGTCATTGCAGCTGAAAAAAGGTTTCATAGAAATACTCTACTAGCAAGAAAAACCTGTACTGTCTTTTCTTAGATAGTATAAAGACTATTTATTAAAATTTATAAATTTCTTCTATTTCTTTATTGATTCTCTAATGTTTCCTGCCTTGCTCAGATTCAGATTGCCCTGTTTGTTTATCTTTGCCCTGTCATTATTGTTGTTTTTTTGATGTCTGAAGTTTAGATACTTATTTGAATAATTGTGGAGTGCTTATGACAAAA
Source organism: Scalopus aquaticus (assembly GCA_004024925.1). Classification (NCBI taxonomy): domain Eukaryota; kingdom Metazoa; phylum Chordata; class Mammalia; order Eulipotyphla; family Talpidae; genus Scalopus; species Scalopus aquaticus. Next base: position 43,184 of record PVIJ01011925.1, read on the forward strand.
ATTGCTTTATGAGTGCTTATCATAGAAGAAGAATGGGGTTGCAAAGTAGATAATGTAGGATTCAAATCCCAGCATTGTGACCCTGGAACCTGACTTCTTTTTTTTTTAAAGATTTATTTTTTATTTATACATACAAGCTGGGGTACAGGCCAGAGGCGTGGGGCAGCGAGAGGGTTCACTAGAGACGGAGCGGGTAGCAGAACAGGCAGATCAGAAATACACTGCTGAGGGGAGCAGCGGGCAAGGCAGGAGAGGTCTGCCGCGCCATGTGGGATTCTCCCTGGCCGGGTGTAGAACTCACGTCACTGCTGCCGACAGTTCCACAGCGCAGCGCTTAACTGCTGCACCACTGGGGAGGCCCTGGAACCTGACTTCTTAACCCTCACACACCTGGCATTATATTTGGTTTGCATTTAGATTTACTTTGATTAAAGTGCCAAAAGCTTCAATTAGCTTGAATGTGAAATAGTGCTTGTGAGAACAACTGTTCTTTGATCCCATATCCAATCTCTTGTCCTTCCACAGAAGAAATGTTAGCTAGTTATATGGTTGACTCAAATAAATGCTACATTTCTCTTCAGCTAAACATAGGCATGTGATAAGCTCTGGTCAAATAGGATGCAAACAGAAATGTTGTATGGCCGCTTCAAGAGAGCACAACATCAAGTTGTGCTTTCTTCTCGTCCCTTCCTCACCTTATTGGGAGGATGGAGGCTTTGGACCGTGAAAATGAAGTGATGAAATGGGAGGAGTTTTATTCTCCTGAGTTTTGCTGGTAGAATTGTGCTGACATACCAGAACTGGGCAATATCTTTATGGGCTCTTGCTTGCCATGGGAGAAACTTTCTTGTGTTTGAATGATTGTTATTTGTGCGTATTTTGTTGCTGTTGTCTCTATTTGAAGCCTAATACAATCCTAAGTTATAAAGTGCTAAAGACTTGTGATGACAAAATAGCAGTGGTTTGGCCCATGTCCAGCTCCCCAGTCATGTGCTTCTCTTCTTGTCTCTAGCCATCGTTGCATTCACATTTCCAAACGACATGCTTTTGCTGCATTTTCTTGATTAATCAATTATGGCAATATTTACTAACTGCCTTTTGCAAGAGATCTGAGCTTTATTCTTTAAGATCTTTCTTTCCCCTCGAACCCACAAGCCCCATATAGATCTATAGCAATATATTTTAAAAAATATTCTCTAATTACATTGATATGAGTAAATGAATAGTATTCATTGATGAGACAAAATGCTAACTTTGCTTAAATGCCTTCTTTTCATGATGTAGTTTCTCTTTTTATAGACACAGTTTTTCTCACAATATTGAAGTTTCCCTTTAGTCTTCCTAATGGATAGATTTTTAATTTCAATTTTGTAGCTAAAGACATTGAGGCTCTTTCTCCTTCCCTCACTTTGGGCTACATTATGCCAAGTACTGAACTTGATGTTCCTTTAATGTTCCCTGGTACCTGCTCCTGAATGTCCACTCTGCAGAGTATGAAGTTCCAGTAATAGAGCTTCAGTAACTTACGTCAAGATCATAGAGCTGGTGAGACAGAGTCAGGACTCAAATGGAGGTCTTTCTGCCCTTGACTCTCTTCTCACACACCTTGACTAACTTAGTTGGGGATGAGGAGGAAGAGGAAAGGGAAGTCACCAAAATATTTGAAAGTTAGTGCAATGAGAATGAGCAGAATTTCTGTTCACCTGACCAGAAGGGAGACAGCTGTTATTCACTAGAGCAGACCAGATAAATATCAGTGCTGTCTTCATCAAGAACTCCCAACATGGCCTAAAATGGAAACACAGCACTTTGGCTTTGTTTTTGTTTTCTTACCGGTCTGAGAGATGAACCTAAATATTCAGCTTTGAAGTAGAAGAGCAAATGGAAGAGGCCTACAGACCTTCATTTTCCAAACAGAAAGTTGAATTAAGCAACTTTCCACAACCTGTGATTCCACAGCCAAATGGTGAAGAGAGAATCCCACCCTCAATCTTCAACTTCTAGAACTCATATTTCGTGGGTGTTTCCCAGCTTTACTGTCTGTACTGTCTGTGGGTCTTGGAGAGGGTGTTTTTCATAGTGAAGTCCATGCACACACAATGAGAATGTGATTCTGCTGCTGTGTGCCAGTGTTGATCTGGGAGGTGACTTCAGATGCTCTGTTATTGGTATTTCCTACAGAGAAAATGTGGTGGTTTGAGGGAGATCACAAAAGAATTTTCAGAATTAGAGCTGTCTCAGAAAATCTGGGGGCTGTCACTAGAATAGAGGTATTGGATGTAATGAGATTAATAATGAGACATTAATGAAGTGATATTCTAACTCCTGCCCACTGAGTCAGACACTTCCTGTTTGAAATAAATAATGAATTATAGGAGTAACATTACCTGTGATTTATAGACAATCTCCCAGCTGTTTGAAAGAGCTGTCTCTCCCCTGTGGCTCAGTCAGAGGAAGAGTTTTTAAAATTATCCTGAATTACTGAGATTACCATTTAGTACTGAGTAATCATTTCCTATTGGACTCTCAAAAGTACTTAATTATACTTAGAGAATAATTTGTTCCAGTTTTAAAAATAAACTTGGATGAAGTTTGCCTAAGTCATTTTTAAAATACATCCTTATGGGAATATGCTGCTAATATAAATGAAATTAATGTCTACACAATTCCCAGAGTAGTACTGTATCCTTAGCCCGCTCTATAAAATTAGTATTCGAATGCTTACCTTCTGAGGTTGTGGTGAAGGCTGAGGGATGATAATCAGTAGCTGGCTACATATCAGAATCTTCCAAGTACTTCTTATATATTAACTCCTGAAACAGCCCTATGAGATAGGTACTGCTGTTATCTTTACAGATGGGAATATTGAGGTACAGAGAGGTTAAGGATCTACCAAAATCACACATCACACAGTTAGTAAGGGATAGATGTGGGATTTTTTTTTTAAAACTGTCTGACTGAGAAGTGAAGCTCTGAGAAACAAGAAGGAGGTTGGATTGATATAGACCGAGTGAGAAATAATCTCCTGGGAGACAAAAGCAGTCAGCTAGAGCAAGAAAGAAAAGTTAGACCTTGGCTAATTGATGATGCTAGGTGCTAGAGGTCTCAAGAAAAGTAGAAGGAGAGAAGGAATAGTGTTCTTTATTTTTTAAGATTTATTTATTTATGCATACAAGCTGGGGTGCAGGCCAGAGGTGTGGGATGGTGAGAGGATTCACCAGAGACAGAATGGGGAGAAGAACATGCAGATCGACTGAAGTACACTGTTGAGGGGAGCAGCGGGCAAGGCAGGAGAGGTCTGCTGCACCATGTGGTAATCTCCCTGGCTGGGTATCGAACTCGTGCTGCAGTGGCTCTGGATAGCTTCATAGTGCTGCACTTAACCTGTTGCACCACCAGGGAGGCCCCAGAATAGTGTTCTTAATGTCAGGAAAGGATGACAGCTATTTGTGTTCATCTGTTCTTCTAGGACTCACACCCACTGGTCCAGCAATGACTCTCCAGTTCTGCAACATGGTAGGGAAGCAAAGGGCCTCCCAATTTCAACCACTCACTTTTTGCCAATAGGAAAGTCTCTGGTAACCAGTGTGTGCAGCGAAGGTGCTTCCTTCAATATTTCATTCTCTGTGTATGAGCCCCCAGGACCTTTGAATAACTCAGAGAGAGGAACTGAAATTTTCTGCTGCTCTGACTTGATGGCATCAAGGAAGCACACCCTCTTAAAGGAAGAAATATATTAACTCAGTACCTGAGTAGCCGCTACTTTTAGACCTGTTAAATATTTTGCTCAAATCTGGACTTCAGTAAATTGTACCTAACAAGAATTCACATTCATGAAATTAATATTTTTTCTTTTGTCTGTGACAAAGGAAGAAGAGTTAGTTTCTGCACGTGATTCTGTAGTAAGAGTACATGAAATATGTACTTCATTCCGAGTGCAAGCAGATCCAGAACCAAAAGGAAAACAAGTGTCAAGCGCCATGCTATTCCATTTCTCCCCCCCAGTGTTCACCAAGTGCTTTCCGTGTCTAATCAACTTTCTAAAGCCTACACGAATTAATTAATTTAATCTTTGTAATGGTTCAGTGAGACATATACAATTAATACCATCTCCATTCTTAGCTAAGGAAACTAAGGCACAGAGATTAAGCACTTTGCTGGCAAGTGGTGGACTTGAACTTTGAACCCAATCTGGCTCCAGGGCTCTGACATTTAACCATTCTTCAAAACTGCTTCAGAAATGTTACCTGCTTTTTGGAGAGGAGGGGAAAAGGACTGGACACGTTAATTCAATGCTATAGCTAAGTAGCATGAGAAGAGGAGATTAATGTCCCATTATCATTACTGATAGATTTTGGTACCAAGAAAGATCTGGTTAGTTTTCTTTTACCCTCAGTTTCCTCATTTGTAAAGCAATGAGGTTGGGTTTTAACAGAGTGCTTGCTATATTCCTGACAATTATAAAGTCACTTTTGCCTCTCTTGCCATGAAACAACACTAATGTTCAATCATAGCTAAGATTTGTGGAGCCTGGAACATGTGCAGTTTGGGGACTCCTTTAAGAAAAAGAATATAAAATAGTAAATTCAAAATTTACATGTAAATGAATATATAAATATATAGCGAAAGAGACTAAGGCAAGGAGAGTTTGGAATTCCAATTACTATTATTTTTTTTTTGTTTATATTGGGCTTCTCTGAGTGTTCTTTCTCTCAAAGCTTGTTAGATATAGTACCTCCTGTAGATATATTATATCTGTGGGCCAATTACCATCCAGTTAGCAACTATCTTGTACCTACTTGTTAGACAAGGTCAACCCCCTTTGAGCCTCCACATGTCAGGCGCCAGAGTTCTATACACTCTTTGATTATGGAACAGTCTTTGTTGAATAAAGGTGAAGTTAACATAGGGGAAATAAACAAGAGAAGAGAAAACATGAGTAAAAAGTACCCATCCTCTCAGTATTCCATAAAATTCCATACAGGTTGGGGCATGTGGTTGTAATCCCACCTGTTGGGGAAATCACAGGCTTCTTGGTACTAGGGAGTCTAGATTTGGGGATTAACTATCGTTTCTGTCAATATTAGCTGCTCAGCACTTAAGATGTTGCCACCTTTCCCATAGAGAAAAGTAGCAGAAGCTGAGCCTGATTCGAGCCTCTCTTTGTAGAAAAAAAGGGGCTCTCATCTGACCACAGCTAGCCTGCTGTCCACTGAATCTGGAGTGAACATACAGGATTACCTCCAGAAATTTTTCATTGTACCACACATTTAGGTTTATGTTAACTGTTTTAATATGTTTTAAGATGGTTCACCACACAGTCTGCCATTTATTGAGCACTTACTATGTGCTTATCAAAAAGATTATATACCTTATATAATCCTACTAACTCTGTGGGCAAGTTACTATTATTATGTCCATTTTATAGAGAAAGGAACAGAGATTTAGAGAGGTCATGTAATTCGCCATGGTCACACCTAACACATGGCAGATGTTGGAACTTGATTCTAATTCTAGAGCCACTATACAAATTCCTTTGTCATAATGCCTCTCAGAAAGTCAGGGCGGGACGGGCCTCCCTGGTGGCACAGTGGTTAAGCACTGTGCTGCGGAGCTGTCGGCAGTGGCGACGCGAGTGAGTTCAACTCTGGGAGTGGAAGATTCCCACACAGTACGGCAGACCTCTCCTGCCTCACCCGCTGCTCCCCTCATCAGTGTATTTTCGTCGATCTATCTGTTTTGCTCCTCACTCTGTCTCTGGTGAACCTTCTCGCCGCCCCACACCTCTGGCCTTTACCCCAGCTTGTATGCATAAATAAACAAATCTTAAAAAAAAAAAAAGAAAGTCAGGGAAGGAAAACCAGTGTTTAGAAAATTGAGATCTCAATTCTGGGACTTGCTTTTCCAACCTTTAGTGTGTACATGTGAGGAAGTAACTTCAAAACATAGAGCTGACCTCAAGACTACCCCTATACATGAAGAAATGAATAAATCCCACATACTAGGGATAGACTAAAGGAGATAGTTTTCTGAAATGAATAAATCCCACATGCTAGGGATAGACTAAAGGAGATAGTTTTCTAAATCGTAACACTATAAAAATGTTAATGAAATAGATTGTGTCTTAATTTTTGGATCGTTGGTATCTATTAGGTACTTAATGATGAATGTGAAATGAATGAGTGAGATGAGAATTGCAATTGGGTCAAGACCTAGAACTTTGGAATGCATTAAGACAGAAAAGGCAAAAGGCAACAGATAAAGTGAACTCAATAATATCCTATTTTTGTTCACACATCTTTGATAATAAGCCATTGAGGAGGATACACACAAACACACACACACTCACACAGACACTTCACATCACACATCCATACACTGCAAACTATTCTCAAAGCTAAGTGTGACTAGATTACCTGGCAAAACTTGCAATGAGACTCAAGGACTTCCTTTCTAATTGTCATTGCTATCACACTATCAGATTAATTTTTAAAATTGATCTGTCTTAAATATATCTTGGAGGTAAAAATGAAGAACTATAATTCTTTCTTTCTCACCTTTCTAGTGTAACTTTCAGGTACAAATATAGAATGAAGTGTTGCTGTTGTTAAAATGACACACTTTTTCACATAGGCTAAGATTAGAGAGTTTCAGAAGAGAAATTCACAAGCCTGTGGTTGAGCCTCATTGCTGATTTTCCAAAGCAACAATAGATCAATATTTACCTGCTTTTACTGAGCACCTACTATGTGCTGTGGCTGAGTCTAAAGGACATTATAAAGATGTTCTTGTTTTAATGTATTTGCAATGTGGTTGAAGAGGCAAGCAATTTTTTTTACTAAGGGTGCAGTTATTATATAAGAATCAGAATTAACTAATAATAATAATTTTGTAATTAGCAGTAAATAATAAAATAATATAATTACCTACATAGCAAGACAGCTGGAGGTTAGCAGTCTTAGGGTCAGATGAGTGGTTTATTCATTTTAGGGTCCTTGGCAAGTATCCCTGAAATAATCTTGGTATTTCCCTCATGGTCACAGATGGTTGCCGCACATTTAGACAAAACATTCTCAAATGACTGTGTTGAAAGGCAAGGGGCTATTTCATGAGAGTGTTCTCCTGGCACACTTCTCTGATTTATCATGGAAGAGAGTTTTTACCCAGAAACACCCCAAACAAGCAAACTCTTGTATTGCATTGGCCAGTGCTAAGCCACAGGGTAAATCTCTGTAAGGAGTTTGGAAATAGAAGTATCTCATTTTCCAAGCTCTATAATAGAGGTAACAAAGAAGTTGGCACTGTGATGATGAAAATATATCTAGCTATGTGGCAGCTACTAGTCATCGTTGCTTCTGAGCACTAGAAATGGGACTTTTATGATTGAGAAATGTAATTTTAATTTTGTTTAAATTTAAAGAGTAAAATGAACTTAGAATTACCATATTGGGCAGTGTAAAATTATAAGTAATATCTCCTGGGAGTCAGAGGAAACCGTGACATCACTATGGACCAGAAAATATCTGGTAGCCTTCATGGAGGGTGAGAAACTCAAAATGGCTTTGAATGAAAATGGGGGGTTGAAGTTTTCTAAAAGGCTGGGGATACCCTAAGCAAAGAAGAAAATATAAGACTTACTTAGGACATGCTGTGCAGATTAGTTTGTCAGAAGAATGTGGTTTGTGTAGGGGTGAACAAAAAGCTGAAAACTAGATTCAAGTCATATGACAACAAATTCTTTCCACTACCATTATTTATATCCTTTTGATCCTTTTTCCCCTACTCCTCCCTCTTAACCTCAGAAACCTCACTGATTTATTAGTGACCTCTAGTTTTTATAAGTATTTTGCTTTGTTGAATCACTAGCTATCTAAATGTCCAACATTTTTATCTGGTATTATGACTTTGTTTCCTACATATAATTCCCTCAGACTCCTTCCATTTTGCTATAAGTCACAATATCTCATTTTCTTTATGAATAGTATTCCTTTTCAGTGCTCCATTGGTGGACACTGAGATTGTTTCCTTGGCCTTGCTATTGTAAATAATACTGCAATAAACATTGTAAAGCATATAATTTTTTGAGTTAATGGTTTCATGTCCTTTGGATAGGTGCCCAAGTGTTAGATTTCTGAGTTATGCAGTATTTCCATTTTTAGTTTTTTAAGGTAAATACAGAGCACTCTCCAAAATGGCTCTATCAGTTCATATTCCCATCATCAGTGTGGTAGGGTTTCTCCTTCTCTACATCCTTTCCAGCATTTGCTGGGGGGTCTCTTTATATGCCATTTTCTTGGGTGTGAAATGATATCTCATTGTGGTTTTGACCTGCATTTCACTTATTAAACATGATGATAATATTTTTCCATGTGTTTTTTTTTAGCCTTGTGAATATTGTACTTGGTGAATTAAGCAGTAAATTTTTGGAGGCCAGTTTAGACTCTGTGCAATAAGGTATCTTATGTTGTTGAGAGAATAATAAAATATGAAGTGGTTTCCAAAGTAGGAAGCCACCAACCTGTTAATGGTAAGAAAAATAAACCCAGTGATGATGAGAAAGATGGGTGAAAGGTAGGAAATATAATTATAACAGTGTTTCACAAATCTTTCATATTATAGTAGATATAAACAATGATATCTTTTTTTAATATATATTTTTATTGTTATTTATGTCTTTTACATTTTGTATTCCCCTTGGGTAGCCCACCACCAATTCACCTGTGATCCATTTCCATGGTCCCTTGTGTTCTTTTCTATTCCATTTTGTGGCCTTTTCCTTCCCTCCCCCTGCCTCCCACCCCCACCCCCCCACCCCACACCCACCCCCCGCTGATTGTCTCTCTCCTATTTGGTTTCCTTATAGTCCTGTTATAAGTGAAACCATTCGATATTTTTCTCTTTCTTTCTGGCTTATTTCACTGAGTATGATCCCCTCTAATTCCATCCATGTCACTGAAAATTACATGTGTTTATCTTCTTTGAATGCTGAATAGTATTCCATTGTGTATATGTACCACATCTTCTGGATCCAATCATCTATTTTTGGACATCTGGGTTGCTTCCATACCTTTGCTATTGTGAACAGTGCCGCAATGAACATACGGGTGCATGTATCCTTTTGGATTAGTGTTTTTGTGTCCTTTGGGTAAATTCCCAAAAGT